>JADFUC010002268.1:0-52126 GCA_019722365.1 Lithospermum erythrorhizon
ACAATGTCCCTGAAGTCCAAAAACAAAAGTCCATCGTAATATGCTCCCAAGTCCACTCCGGAATGTGGCTGGCCGCATTACTGACGCTCTGTTCTATCCTCACCGCCGACAAGTCGACATTGGATACAAATTCACACTCTCATGTCAGCCACCAATACACGCTTTTAAGTCTCTATACATCTATCACCAAGTGACGTATACCGGTATTTTCGAAAGATACGGTTTCATCCAAAATCTCCTTTTTCAACTCCCCGAGAATAAGTGAACGAATAATCTACCATGCACGTAGTGGCTCCATCCTCTCTCACCACAAAGCCCGGACTGCCCGCTCTTCACTTCCCCGTTATTTTTGTACTTCTCATCTTTGTCAGTCTCCTCTCCAAAGATTCGATCAACAAGAATCTGGCTGAACTCCTTATTGTGCCAACAAACCACCATCGACTCCCACTCCGAAATTAACACCGTTGCTTCATTTCATTTAATGGCTCCTTAATCTTCCCTTCCGACTCTCAAGGCATCACCATTACATCGCTTCCCGGATTTACACTACTGTAAAACATCATAATCACGATAAACTCCATCCACTGGCCGTATTCAAATCTCTCATACGAGTATTTCAAACTTCAGGATCAAGAAAATTTTGCAAGTCACCCCATACAAATAATACTCCAAATCTAAGTTAAGCGAACACAATAGCAGCCTAGCTCCAAATCGTATTGATAGTTTTTTCTCATGATTTCTCACCGTCATGATGACACGCTTACCACCTGCCACACAGATTAGCACACATCCCAACCCCGACGCGACGCATCACTATACACCCATATACATCCCGTCTCGACCAAGAGTCACATCGCTGGGTAGTCAATTTCTTTCAACTCATCAAGCACCGCTCACAATCCTCACACCCAAACAAATGGAACCCTTCTAGTCAACCCGGCCGCCAGTGCTGCAATAATCGTGTCTCAGATAAATCTCCGCTATATCCGCTGTGACTCAAACCAGATTTCAAGAACACCAGCGGGTCGCTCCCAATTCATCACAGCCTTTCCAACCTGAGGATCAACACTTATACCCTCTCCCGAAATCACATGGCCCAGAACCCGCACTTTTCAACCAAAATTCACACTTGGAAAAATTTAAGATAATTCATTTTTCCTCAAAAGTCTCCAACACCATTCTCAAATGTTCTTCATGCTCTCCCTCACTACCAGAATATATCAAAATGTCTGCCAATGAACACCACCACAAATTTATCCAAGCAAGAGCGGAACACCCGATTCATAAGGTCCATAAACGCCGCAGGGCATTTCACAACCTGCATTACTAAAAACTCAGAGCGCCTATATCTTGTTCTCAATGCCGATTGATACATCATCCTCCTTAATCCTCAATCGATGGTGAACACCAAGTCAATCTTAGAAATACCCGCATCCTTCACAATTGATCAAACGTATCATCAATCCTAGGCAACGGATATTCATTTCCACGGTTACTTTGTTCACTGCTTCATAACGATACACAACCTCAAAGATCCATCCTTCTTTCGACAAATAACAATCGGAGCTCCCAAGGTGAACTACTTGGTCGAATGAACTTTATCCAACAATTCCCGCAATCAAGCTAACTCCTTCAACTCCAGAGCCATTCAGGCAAAGAAATGAGTACTGTGAATCAATTCTATAGAAAACTCCACCTCTCGTGACTGAGGAAGTCCCAACTCATCAAAGAAACACATCAACATTATTCTCTCTCACAACATGCACCTCCCTCGTGATCGACCTTCTCCTTACTTGTGTCGACAACATGAGCAAGATAACCAACACATCCACTTCAAGATCTTACGGGCAACTAACGACAAGAGGAAAGAATTTTTCATCACCTGCGAAGATCTTAGGATTTACCGGTAGACTGATATTTCAATCTTCTTAAGATGACACCCATCACCGCATGATGTCTCCCCAACCAATCCATTCCCGTATCAGCATCAAAATCGCCATCTCAAAAGGTAATAAATCTTATCTCCAAACATCGATTTTCAATACTTATAAAGCAATTTCTAAGTACCTCATCAATCTAATGCATTCTTTCCACCGGAGTTAAAATGAAGTGGTCTAGCAAGAGCTTTCACGAAGTTTTAGAATATGCTGGAAAATTTCGTAGATACGAAAGAACGAGTACCTTAATCAAACAACACTTTGGCCTAACCCACATAAACGAGAGTACCCGACCACCCTCGGGGATTTCGAAGCCTCGCTGGTAACCGCAAATATCCGCCCACGACTAGTTCCTAGCACCATCCTCGGCCCAGCCCCAAAGAACCTTACTACCTCCCCGACTACTCCCAACCCACGCCCAAAGCTTCCTCTACCGCTAGATCGACTTCTCCACGACTGATAGCCTCCTCCAAGCCAAGGTCGCCTGTAGAAATGCAAGGCACTCCCACTCAACACTCGTCTCTGGGACAATCAATCGCACGTGCCCTTCCCCGGCGACATCGATAACATACCACAACCCCTGCTCGGCATTCCGCAGCCCGCGAATTGTTTACGCCAAACGAAAACACCCATAGTCACTCGCTTCCCCGATAACTCTCCGGCATCCCGACCAATGGAAGCATTCGGCATGTAAAACAAGAGCGCCGAATCAGAATTAGTAAATGTGAGCACTCGAATCGACTCGGGTCAGAACGGCCGCTACGCTGACGGACGCCTCGAAAACCCGTAACCCCACCGCTACCCATCTCGAAGCATCATATCTTCCTCTTTTCCTCACTAACCGACACTCAACAATCCATCCTTACTGTAGTGCATCATCTACTAGTTCAGGCGGAAAGTTGTATGTTTCGGGAGCCGACAACCGCGCGGATCTCCTCCCAACTCATTCGCCCCCGAATCTCTCGATCCTCTTCCCTCAAGCAGGATTCACCTCCCAAGTGTATCACCGAATCTTTCTCAGAGTCGCTATAGCCCCGCTTCCCTCGGCTGGTACCGGATCAATTCCTCTCTCTGTGAGCGCATATACGACCAAGACAAAAAGCCTTTAAATAATTCCACGAATCGATCCTTAATAACACCTGGCCCGCCTAACCGCAATCAAAGATCTGCACATTTCCTCCCACCAATCTCGAGCCCACCGTGTAACTGTGAAATTGCAAATATGGTCCTCAACTCCCCAAGAACTCCTATAGGCTCAAATATACTTCCAAGTCTCGAATGAACTCTAATGCCTCGGATAGAGAATCGCCTCCAAAGAACTTAAGGGTCCCAAGCTCGTAAAGCTGTCAACAATTTACTCTGTGACTCCACTTCCTCGGCCCAAATGACAGCACTCCTGGGCTCTCTCGATCTCCACCAATATTTACCCCTAACTCGGCCCCGACACTAAAGCTCATCACTACCCACAATGTCGCCCACATTTCGCGACTGCACCTCTACCACCTCTCGCACCTCTACCACACCCTCGGCACCTCTCAGCCTCCCTCGGCTGCGCCTCGGCCGCACCTCCGGGCAAAGACCTCCACCCGAACGTACCTACGTACAAGATCCTCACCAGCCTATGAAATAACAAAAGAAAGGAAGATCGACCCCACAAGAAAAATCCCATATCGACAACTCCCTAACAACTATCAACCTGTGCACATAACCACACAGACACCATAAAGACCCCGAACTCTGTGCCTCTCCGATAATTAAAATCAGAACGACCACCCCAAGCTCTACGCCCGGCGCAAGATCATTAACAACCTCAGATACCGTAGTCACTAAACTATGGATACACAACAACATAACCTCGCCGACATTACTTCCAAAATAAAGCTCCTATTTAATCGTGCTCCAACAAGACATTCAACAAAAAATAATCCGACAACGTAACACAACAAAATACATCATAAGAGCATGACAAATTGCATCACAATATAATACAAGCCACCTGGGCCTCAAATATACAAATTTTCAACAAAAAAAATGACCGATGAGGACTTCCTATGCCACCACCGCTTCACTCCATGATCTCCACGCTAGCCAAAGAAACCGGGCCTCACCCACCTCAACGATCACTCCTAGAAACCTAGGTACGAAACGTACCACCATAGAGATTGGGGTGTGTGGACTCACTATTGTTCAGTTGAATACAAATACTACTGCATCGATTCCATCATATATATTCATGCTTATATATATATAAATACTATACGCATATACATTAATCGTGGTACTAAAAATAATCATTCACATATCACATAGATTTCTCTTATATTAACGTTATTACTCCATCGCCATGCCACGAGATTATATTCATAACTAATGCATTTTCATTTAAGTGAAACATCTCAACACACAAGTCATCAAGCTCGAGAATCCACCTCCACGTGATAATACACATACGAGAATCCACCTCCAAATAATACACACACGAGAATCCACCTCCAAATAATACACAGCTACGGCGCATCCACCTCCAAATAATACACACACAGAACCACCTCCAAATAATCGAATGGGCCTCCACCACCATCCTCCCGACCGAAAGTTACACCCTCAACGCAAGCATATCACACCAAACCTCCCGAATCCACTCGGGCTACCCACAATATGCACACCACACCAAACCTCCGGCCTGGTCACCACCGCCTCCGCAAATAACACATAAAGAATCAAGCACATCCGCACACAACACACACACACAAAGACACACATAGCAATAATACGCCCACACACACAATTTCATACATGAATTACATCCAAACTATCTCATAATGTAACTCATAATCTCAATTATGTCATAATAACATACTTCATAATCATAGTTATCTCATAATGTCAATCAAATCTCGCCATTTCATACTATGCATCATAAATCACAATTTCCACATAAATACTAATCATAGTCACACAATACACACATATCGAATAGTCTCAAACAATACATGAAAAAATAATATAACATTTATATATATATGAAAGGTCCCTATCGCGAGATTTGTACTCACCTCGAGCCCAAAAGTAAAATGGGATGATATCTCTATGCGCCCTGCTAGATCCAGTTCAACTCCTATTAAGAAAAAAATTATACATTATAATACATCTGTGAGAATAACCTCTCTTAACATCTATATATATCCCTAGTGTTATACCACGCCTCACGATTCAATCTTTACAACTCTAAACAATCATCCTATCCCTAAAGACTGATATACCCCTCTCTAACATTCCAACATAACTACATTTTCAATATCCGTCATTGGCATTATTACCCCCAACAACAACACTTCAAGCACATTTTAATCAATCCAACAATCAATTGACAACTAATTAATGCATCAAATACAACCTCCAATTCAATCACGAAAAGCTATACGAACTTTCCCAAACTTTCTCAACTAAAATTCTACCTATCCATATCCAAACCAATAATTCTATACCCAAAACAACTATATTAAAGTCCTTTAACCTCATATTACCATTTAATGTCAATTTAAGAAAAGTCAACATAACACTTACACCACTTTCTAACCCCAATAACTACTCAAAATCATCGCTAATCCCCTCACCGATACTCAGATAACATTTCTATACCATAATATATTCAAGATCTAAAAGTCAACAAAATTTCATAAAAGTCAACTCTTTAAAAACTCAAGAAATATCCCAAAAGATTCAATCTTCTACCAGACGCTAATGCAGGATTTGATGGCGAGAAGAAAATCCACAACTTTGTTCTCGCTTAAGCGACAATCACGGTAGAAACGAAGAAAATTTTTGCGGAAAGCGTAGGAATTCGCCAGCTTTTAGGAGAGAAAGAGAAGGTTTTGCGGTGTTTGGAAATGATAAAGATGATAAAGGATGGCGAGATTTTTTAAAATGACCTAAGGCCCCGCTTGGTTCGGTTTATTTCTCCACTTTTCGCATTTCTAAATCTCAATGAAACCGATTCCAAATGTAAAGCTTTTCCATAATATAAACTAATACTCATATAATACAAGTCTCGACATCGATTTTGCCCGAAATCATTTATACTATCACCGGTCCCACCCACAAACCGAAATATACCGCCAACCGACTGCTTTTGTTAACTATCCACTACTCAACTTCTCGAAATTTTAAATTTTACCCCAAATACTTCCACCGAAACTTATATACTATCAACATAATATTAGTAAGGAACGGGTTATTTCCACACCCCAACACTAACACTTTAAATAAATTCTAATCAACCCAAAATCAATTTCCCCAAACTAATTTACTCCATTTTTAACAACCTTATTTCAAAACCCAAATACTACTCAATTTACACAAACCCATTTCAACATAATCTCTTTCAACCACATAAAATCAAAACTTTTACTCCAAAGCAACTATATTAAGGTTCAATAACATACCTTTACAAATTTAAAGGTGATTTAAAATAGTCAACATAAAAGTCAACTTAAGTTCATAATAGTCAACTATTGCTACCCATAAACAGATCTCAAGATTAAAAATCATACCTTGATAATCTAAAGATGGGGAACAAGATTATGGAGTTAGATTCAACAATATTTCACCAAGGAAAATGAAAAATTCTAAGGTAATGGTGGAAGGAAACGGTTCTCGCCGCTAAGTGAGGCCGCGAAGCTAGACGTAAGAGAAATTGTCGGGGGTTAGCCGCGTATATTTATAAGATGACGTAAGTCCCGCTTTGGTACGAGGTTTTATTCCATTTTGTATTTAAATTTTTATAAAAACGATTCTAAATATATTATTATCCGTAAAATAAAATACTACTCATTTAATACTAGTTTCGGTATATTGATTTTATTCCGAAAGTATTTATAATATCTCCGGGTCCCACCACCAAACGATATATATAATATAATTTACTCGCTCTGCCAGAATGGGTTATTTCATGTTAGGCACTTTATGCTTCTTACCGGAGTTCGTTAGCACTTTATGTCTTACCACGGAGTCAGCGATCCTTAGTACATTTAAGATATTATTGCTTTAAAGTGATGACCATTATGGGTTCCTTAATTCCTTCTTCCTTCTTCCTCTTATGAGTTCAATTGCATATATTCTCTTCAAGATGCTGTTATTTGATTTCCAACAAGTGGCAGCATCATGCTCTAGCAGTATCGCTTCCATTCTACACTTCGATACTCGTCCTCAAGCACGCGGCCGACGCATATGCAGATTGGGTATATTCCTTTGTCGTACAGAACCTTCATTTTCGACCACATTCATAGTCAGCGAATCGCACGGATAGATAAATAAGTGCACTCTATCCTTCAAAGTTGTTATACTCAAGATTCGTCATGCACTCAAGTACATTGCCTGCGCGCTCTAGTGGCTATCATCATTTGCTTCCGAATTTTATCTTAGCCTTCATTGTTCCTTGCATTTGGCTCAAGCATCATGACTTCCAACTCGACATTAGTCCCCATCTGTTTGCTCCTCAGATCTCGTCCGAATTCCACCTTATGAACCTTTCAGATTCCGAGAGATCGGCAGCCCACCTCAAATTCTTTTGGCGTATTTAAATCTAAGGGTTACTTGTCGCGAGATTGCACGTTAATGCTTCACTCGATCAATCTGTCATGGCTTAAGCAACTGATTCGGGACGGTTAAATTGGATTTACACTCCGTAGGTTCACATCTTTATGGCTCTTCAGTTCGGCCTGACACTATTGACGTGTTTCGATCGGCTTTAGGACTCAGGAACTGGATGTCCCCTGTCCGCTTAGAGCGCCAGATCGACAAGTCTTATACGCTCCCGATCAGCTTTAAGCAACTTTTAGTTCGGGGATAGCCATGTCCCACTTGTGAGGCGTGTCGATACGGTAGATATGTTCCCGACGGCCTTAGCAGCCTTAAGAGTCGACTCCGCCTCTATTCCTATGGATATTCGTGACGCTCGAATACTTCTCCAGACCTCAAGAGTTTGTAATGTTTCGTAGAAAGATCCTCAAATTTCATAAATACGATGTATTTCTTCGAACTCGATAACTCTACATGAATTTTTTATATCACCATGTCGAACACCTCAAACTATTTGGAACTTAATCCTTCAATTTCGAGATACTGGGTTGAATAAAAAGCGTGGAGCTTTGCTTCTCCCTTAGTCTTATTTTCATTCAGGTGCCGATTCATTCCTTTCACCTCATCCGCTACTCTAAGAAGGGTGACACTTCATTCATCTACTGGGCCTCGACATTGTATCGTCTCGATTTTGTGGATTGAAGCCGACGCTTTTTTGTCCCTATTCTCATCATCACTGGGTCCTCCGTTCAAGAGTTTTAAAGATCTGTTTCAACCTAGTCCAGCCAGAATCTAGGAGCTTTAGCAAAGATAACCTCTTTCTTGTGATCGGGCAGCTCTTCAACGAAGAGTCTCGGCAACATAAGATCGGTGGTTACTTGTCGACGTAGACCAGGCTATCACGCCGGATCGTCAGACATCCGCATGTTTGCGTTCATCTCAGACCGCTGCCATGGCCATCTTAGCTCAAATCTCAAGGGGACAACACGGATTCAGTTGCTTAGTTATGGTTTCATTTATCCCGTGGTCGCCCCTCTGTGGATCGCCTAAACGTAGTTCATGGGCTTCGACATTTTATCCTCATATCGTGCGAGGTCGACAGCTTTATCCACATACTCAAGTAGTTGGACAGCTTTATACTCGTCCGAGAGCTGGGTTGATAGTTTAAGCTCGTATCAAGGAGCACAAAGGGCATTATCCGTGTCGAGGATCACGATTCATCCTCTCATCCAGGCGAACAATTTATACTGCTCGAGAGCTGGGCCGAGAAGTTTAAGCTCAGACGCGAAATGGCGGCGCTTATCCTCGTGCTCGTGAGGGGTTAGCAGCTTAACCTCATGCTCGAGCATTCTGTTGGTTTAAAGGTAGCCAACCCTCGGGGTTTCAACGATATAATGCTGCCTCACCCTCGTTTCCGGAGCAATACGAGCTTAAAGTCTCACCATCTAATGGGGCCACGACGATAGGCGTCATGGAATTACGAAGTAGGCATTAGCCTCGAAGTGACATTCATCTGCAGAGTGTCTTCATGAACAGCCTTATATATAGGGTCGTCCCCACGCCACTCAAGAACTTGCCTTTAAGACTACTTGGTTTGTCTCTGGTTTGTCTATGTATACAATGGCTGACCCCCTAGTTCCTCTACCATCTAAGGAGTAGTCACGCATACACTCAGATCTCCTGCTCGTATATTAGGTGTCCTCAGTTCTCATCCTTCCTCATCGATAAACATGGAAGCGTAGACATGAACTTTTGAATTCATTATTCTAAACGACGGTGACCTTTACTGCTTGCTGCCATGTGGCCCTATCTACTATGCCTTCTCGAATCTCGACTCAGAGTTCCAAAGAGGCGCTGATGACTTCCATGCACACACGCATGCAGGTGCACAAATATTCCTCGTCTGCTCTCGTGGATGTATCTATATAATGGATCATCTTAACACCGCGAGGAACTCGCCCCGATACTATTGTGGTGGCTATCACCCGAGGATTCCCAAAAGTGGTTTTTTTCCATGGACATAAAGATTAAATTTGGGTTCCTCTACCTCATTTCAGGAATATCCATGCTTGGTACGCTCTTTGAATTACGCACCACACGTCCGGTTTCTCGCATCTTTCTTCCCGATATACGGGAGACGCCTATAAACCTCCTTCATCGCCTCCCAAGGATGCTGGGCTTGATCGAGGAAGCGTAATTTTATCCGCGTGTTTCTTTCTTGTTTTATATGTTAAACATGAGATATTTCCTCCGGGCAAATTTCTCCATAGCCGAGGTCGCCTCCTAAACTGGCTAAAGACGACATCTTTGAGTCATTGCAATTTTTACTTTTTCCCCAAATCTCGTAGAAGATCGATTTTCTTTTGATTTTCTTTTTTTAGGAGTTGATTGGGCTTCCCAACCCGAGGAATATCGAGGTCTTCCTCATGTATTTGCTTTCCAAAGTCTCTTTCTCCCACCTTCAAGAATGTAGTGGTTTTCACTCCTCTGATAAAACATTTAGGCGGTTTCGTGTATACCCCAACCCTATTGCTGACTGATAGGCCCATCTCTCAGCTACCTCATCATGTTAGCGCCATTTAACCTACGCGGTTATTAAGCCAGGACTGAGGTAGTTTTCCTATTACTTTGGTTCTTAATGTGATCATAGCCAACCTTTTAGTAGAGGTCATGTTTTGACCTATAGTACCATGCTCTATTTTGGGTCCTTCCTCAAGGCTACAAAACTTAAGTGGGTATCACACCATCTTTTTTGAAGGAGCGAGGGATAAATGTCGCTAAATGCTTGAACTAGATCTTTTCCTACTTGTAAACCGAGGTAACTGAGGCGATTGAGGTACTTGGGCAATTCCAGTTCTTCCTCCCTGTCAAATTCCGCTCTTTTTCACAGAGGATTTAAAGAGATCGGCAAAGTCAGATTCTTCTACCGCAAACTAATTTTTGCCTACTTCCCTCGCCTATTTTCTCCACCCCATCTTTGTAGTATTTTAAACACCGGTGAAGTATGAGGACAACACTACCGGCCAGGGATTCAAGCATTCTAGTAGATATTGTATGCGACTGCATTCATCACATTTAAACCAAGCCGCTGTTTCTAGTTCCCTATCACCAAGCGCAGATTTCATTTTTCGAAGCCGCTTCCCCGCTTGGTTAAACCTTTGAATTATAACGCGGACTATCAGAAGTCTTCAAAGGCGACAAGCCAGCCTTCAATGTCTGAACGGCGGATGTTTACAAATGATCCTCCATCTACCAACATTCTACTTATCCGGACCATTTATGTACCGAATATTTATGGCTCGTTATGAGTACCATCTTCAGGGCACTCCACGTTGAACGTGACGGCGAAAGTCTGGCATCACCTGCTTGCCGCCACTCTTAACGCTCTATGGTAGTCGAGTTGTCGCCACTCAACACATACATGGCACGCCGTAGTCTCATCGTCCGGTCATTGGCCCATGCTTTCCCTCTGCTGACGAGCTTACTCCCAAAAGTCAAGAAAATTCCTCGAAGCCATTGGTCGGACGACACGGGCGAGGAAGATGGCTCAAGAGACTTTGTCTACTTCCAAGGTAATTGTCCCCTTCTTTAAGTAGATCCATTACTTACTCTTTGAATATGAAACATTTTCAACGGACGCCCAAGTATCCCGCGATACTCAGACAAGTCAAGCTTCGTGGTTTCTGGCTTACCTCTCCAAAGTCTCTTTCGACTCCTGGAGTTCTATCGATCTGGCTTTCTCAATAGTCATCAAACATTAAGAGAACACAGGACTCAAGCGAAGTGGGATAGTCCTTCTTGCATCACTTTACGTGAGACGCTCTTCTTTCTAAGTTTCCAGTCCACCTTCTAGTTCCTAAGGAGAAATTGTTGTTTCAAGTCATCAGATTTGTTTCTTTTCTTTTCGATCTTGAAGCATCCTTTGGCTTCCTTTGGATCATATTTTGCCTTCGAGTAAAGAGGGCTGCAAATGCAGTGGACGCTTCTTTTGTTTGCAACAATGCCGAGATCCATGTCACGAACTCTGGCTGCTAGTCGTTCAAGGTTCTGGGAAGCATCCCCGCATAATATACCTGTGTCCCAACGCATGCCTTGTATATACACGCCGATGACTTTCGTGAGCCTATCTTTGCAGATTAAGTCGACTTCCCATCGGCCGATGAAGTCCGTGGATCAGCTCTTTTTTTCGTTATGCTTAGCTCCATCATGCTAACTGGCCCTCTTGTAGCCAAGGTCGATCGAGGAATTCTTCCTGCTGGTTCTCAATCAACCGATTCATGAGGCAGCTCTAAGTTAGCGTATTCAGTAACGGACTGAGGGTTTCTAACAACCATTTCACCATTTCATCCCCTTCCGCCCCACATTGTTGCATATATCAAAAAAAGTGGGCTACATGTCAGCTGGGTTCCTGCCCATCAAGATCGGGAATCAGCGGCCGATAGACCTTGGCATTTTCACCGGTCTATAGGCTTTATAAAGTACGTAGCGACTCCCGATCTTCATGATCTTTTATTGTCTCAAGATATACTCCTTCGCCATGTGGTCGAATCATTCTGCCTATTAGAATGATGTAAGTTTCTACTACATTCCTTGTCGTCCATGCGACGAACTCCGAGGCCTCAGGCGATGTACGGGACATCCCAATCTCCCATTCCGTAGGTCATAGCACCCTTGTTTTGAGCATCTTCACCGCTTCTTGCTCTATGCTCAAGCGCCTATCTTTCCTAACATCTAAGAAATGTAGTCATCTGTGTCAGATCTTTACAACAAGTTTACCATCCCTATTGTACCCATCCGCCTTCAGGAGGCATACTACCATCATCATTGTTGGGTAACCAGAGTTTTGCATGAGCGACTCTAATCAGAGATCCTCGGTAGCGATTGGTTTATAATCATTAAATCGCTGAGTTCCTCCACGCTTGTCCGTCAAGTCCCTTTGCGCTGGTAGCGTTCCCCAACATTAGCTCGGATGCTTCTCTTGTTGCTACTTGTTCTACTTCTAGAGCTCCCAAAGAATATATTAGCGAGAGACTTCAGGTCGTCACAGGACGCCCTGTTGGGGTCCGTGTATTTAACAAACCCGCTTTGCTTGGCTCCCTTCTCCTCAGAAGCATCTTTGGATACAATGAGAGGAGTCAGATAGTCCCTTTTCGAAAACATCTCCGCTTGGGCAGCGATGGTAGGCTGATCGTCCGACCGGGCGCATTCATTGCATCAGAATGCAAAAAAAAGAATTTTTATTATTTATTAAAAGGGTACAAACTAAAAGCCACTGTAGGAAAAAAGTCTCAAGATACGTGTTTTATCAAATCGAAGAGGATCGGGATCGGGTCTAAACTATGGATCCCTAAGCATTTTCGCTAACGATTGGTGAGATGCTGATTGGCTGACTCGAAATACACTGAGTAGAGCTCATTTATCGGGCTTAATTCGAGCTCACTGACTCGATTTTAGTTGATTCAGATGTAGCTCTACGAAATTGGATACGTGTCTTAGTCTTCATGGACTCGAGACCTGTCCGACTCGATATGGTCCGAGTCGGGGAGTTCTTTAACAACAGATTGTTGGTCAGATTGACTGGATCTGGTCTTGGACTTAATCTCCTGGCCTATGTTAACTGATTTAATTTACTGCACGCACACACAGTCAAGGAAATACCCCTACGGTGGGACTTGGCATGTTTCCTGTGTGGAATCACAGAAAGCACTCTCGTGACTTAGTAGTTGCGCCTAATTTGTCTCTAGCGACCTGTGCTCGGCAGGCTACTTGTCTTCAGCTGGGACTTTGATTGGGATAACTCCAAGCTCTTAAGCCGCGCTGAGCCGATATCATGTTATCAAGCAATGCATTGGCTTAGCCTACAAATGATCTTTAGCGCTTTTATTGTTGTGTAGAGTGGGACTTGAAAGCGAGATTTGGCCTAACCGATTTGGATTTAAGTCATAAGTAACGACGCTTTCAATTGCATCATTAATCGATCTTAGCAATTTATCACAGAATACGATCGGCATGGCGGCCGAAAGATCATAACCTTATTGATGACATCGACGATCGACATGGCCTTAGCAACGTGTTTCTCAGGGGGATGGACTCCAAATATGTGACTAACATTCACAGATTTCTATATCTCGAATCACTTAATTAAACCCGAGGTTTTGTTGCTCATGCAATATTTTCATAATAATTAAAAAGTTGCTTTTAAATTATTTCGAATATTCGGTTCTCTTTCCTAAGAGATCTAAGGCTGATTCTCATCGATTTTGCTCGACTCAAGAATTATTTGTGTTTGTGTATTAATTTTTGGATTTTAGGCGCCATTAGTGATTGAATTGATATGCTTTTTCCAAAATTTCACCTATTGTTTCACATAGCTCAAATAATTTAACTTATAATTTCAAATAGTTTTCTATATTTTCTCACAAAGATTTTTTTTCACAGATTTTCCGAACGAATCGATGATACCTCAAAAAACATATGGGATATTTATAGGCTTCCTGCTTTGAATTTGCTGATTGCTTCTATTGATTATGTTTTATCACGCATCTAATCCGTCAAATTGAGGCACGATTTGACCGTTGGATATTAGGAATTAATTGGCTTCCAAGAAATCAAAATAAGCTACTTATTTTGATAAAGTTAAGGTTCAATTTCATGTCAAATGTGTATTTTTATTTGATCCCCATAACTTTGGAATTTTCATTTCGATTCAAACTTTTGAAGCTTTAATTTTAGCCCGTATCGATTTTTAATCCAATAAAATTGGGAATTTTTAGCCTCGAATCCCAAATTTAATGAACCTTTTAATTCGAGGCTATTTTCAGAACCTTGTTTCAGACGGTATTTCATACATTAAATTTAGGTTCGATCGCTAACCCTAACACGTGTCATTTTTTAGTGCCTCGATTTTAATTAATTTGATTAAGTTGTCTTAATCATTTTAATTTATTATTTAATAAATTTTCACTGTGTACATTAATCCCTCCCAATTTTCAACCATTGGATCAAATTTACCTCATAACCACCAGACGTATCAACAAATAACTTAAGCCTCCATGATTGCTTTATCCTTAACCTCATGTTGGGATTTGATCCGATGCTTAAGCTTTTATTATGCTTTAGGTGCTAAAATTTTATAAATAAGGATAAAATTTATGAATATAAAAATACATCACTCATATTGACTATTGTGAGCATCCATTACCCATATTTATCCTCTTTCGAGCTCGATAAGCTTATCTCATCTGATATACTATATAATTCTATTAAAAGAAATAAGATGCTAAGATTCTAAACCTACTTGCTCGAACCTATTAACAACAATTTCTTAGTATTATTAGTTGAGTAGAACTTAACCTTCACGTTTTTGTTTGATGCAATGCAAATTTTTTTTATTTAATATTAATTAGATGAATTAAAGCGGGCTAAGCACAAAATGTGATTAATCACTGTATATGAGCAGCCCATAAGCTAGAGTCTTAAAGAATATAAAAGCCTCAGTAGTCCATCACAATTTAGTTTTTAATTGGCCAATTTCTCAAAAAATTGGTATAGGAATTGGTGCATGTGGTGATGTGATGATGGCAAAGACTATTTCCACCAAACAAAACCAGGTGTTGGCTTCTAAGCATCATGTCTTACCTGCTTTAAGCAATCTCTCTCATTATTTCTCGTTCTCTCTTTGTTTCTTGATCAAAAGACTCTCCTCACCCAAATCACTCACATTATCCTTCTCCCTCTCTCTTTGATGTTATAATAGTATCATTATTTTGTAAACCACAACATGATCTTGAATACTTCAATTGATTTATTCCGTATTATCGTTTAGGTATTTATTATTTTATACGGAGTATGTATTTGTGTAATTCTCCACTTATTCGTATGGTTTAGGTTGGTAACAATTAAGAGCATGCAATTCTTTTTTACGTATATATACATTAGTTTTTATTAGATGTAGATATTGATTAGAAACTTTACATGAACCTTTTTTGTATTTGGGATTTTGGGGCATTGAAGTGACTGAAACAGAAATTTATGTAGGGATGACTTATGATATGAAATATAATATTAGATAAATGAAGAATAATATAAAAATTTAGAAATGAACAACAAAATTTTTAAATAAATGAATGATAAAATTTTATAATTTAATATAGAATAATAAAAATTTATTTTTAAAAAAATTAAGATTCGCCTTCCCCCTTTCTCCTCTACTGGAAAATTAAGAAAATTACGGAGTAAAAAAATTCTTCTAATTTGAAGTGTTGTTGTGACATTGTTATGGCAGTCTGAGTTGATTCAACTATATTTCGTTGTTAATCATCATGTTGGGGCGTCACGATCCCAATGTAATTCACAAACGATCATCATCGAGAGACTATATCAGTGTCACAGAAGATAAAGATGAAACTTCAGGTAAATACATTGTAAATGTTATTCCAATGAGGAATTAGGGGCATGGGGATAGTAAATTTAAAAAATAAATTATAATATTATATTTTTTTTTAAAGTATATTATTCGGGCTCTTTCCTAATTTTTTATATTTAAAGTTTAATTATTAAGTTAATATTAATTGCGACTATTCATATTATCGATAATATAATTACTGTGCTCCAAAACTATAACTCACAAATACATGATTCAAATAAGTTTGACCTAAATATAATAAACTACTACATTTAACTCATGACATCTTTTCACAATTCACAAAACAATCGGCTTGTGAGTTCACCTAAATATAATAAACAATCGGCTGCAATTTTATAACTTTGGGATTTGGGAAATCGGTTTCTTCAACTTTGATAATGTACTTCCTTTATTTAATAATAATAATAATATATGGAGACACGTTAAAGATATATTACTTAATGTGTCAGATTGGCCGTATTATTATATAATATGCCTTATTTGTTTTATAATTTTTCTTTACTAAGTTTAAAACTATTTGTTAATATATATCAGAAGATTTAAATTTAATTGCTAATTTAAAATTTAAGTCATACAATATTATTTTATGTAATTTATATTAGATTATTAAATTTATTCGATATTTTACAATTTGTATTTTATAAATTTATATCCGAAGAACACAATTAAATCTTATTTAAAGAAAAGAGTTCTGGCTGAAAGTGTCGTTAGCGCGACTGCACCAACTTTAACTCCTAATATTGAACAACCACATATAGATTCTGATAAACGTGCATAAAAATTTGCTAGAATTGAATAAATTGAGTGTGATGAATTACCATATAGAGGTGACCCAGAAGAGAGAACGCTAATGTGGAAGTCTCCTCTAGATCAACAAGAAAAATGCTGCCTTTATAATGCAGATAAAATACCGTGACAAGTTGTCTCTAAAAAAACTCCAATTGATAAGAATGCTCGTCATTTTCGTTGAGAATGGATTGATTTATTCAAAAATTGGTTTGAATATTATTTTCAAAGAAATCTTTCTTATTATTTTTCATGCTATCTTTTTAGTAAATCAAATACAAAAAGCGATTGTGCTTAGGTGAAAGGATTTAATAATTGAGTAAAGTCACAAAGAAAAGTCACATTGGAATAGTGTGCTTTCTTGAAACATTGGAGAGTTCAAACTCAAAGACATAACTCCTCAAGAATGGAACAATTAAACACATTTTAAATAATTTTTTCCCAACCCCTTCCCCTATACGAGATTCTCGAACTTCGACCTTATGATCGCGGGTACTAGCTCAACTCGCTGTAATTATTCCCATCATCTCATCAACATATTGAAATTCAATTGCAAAATCAATCAGCGAGCAAATTGCTCGAAATCGGGCTCAGTTGCAAGTATCACCGATTCTATGAAGCTGCATCTAAACTTGTCCATACATTAAAGCCATGTTTAAGGTCTCTTGGATTCGTAAAATAAAGGTAACTTTCTAGAGTCATTGAGTTTTCTCGCACTTTATAAATGAAAATGTGGTGCTCTCAGAAGATCTCCTACTGGAACGCTCTCTACATCACCTTTAATTCAAAAGGAGATTATTTCAATCATAAGGTAAAGTGCGAAATTATATCTGTGAAGAAATCGGGTGATAGTAAATATTGTATTATTGTTGATGAAGTTCGTAGATGAATCAAAAAGAAGAAACGTGCGCTTGTTTTGAGGTTTGTCATTTGCAGTGATTTGTTAGAGAATCCATTGATTTAAATATGTTCAAGATACAAAAAGTCATTAAGTTCGAAGTCACACATACGTGAACTTTAATACTTCACAAACTTGATATTAAAATATGAGAGGTCAAGGATATAAATTGTACAAGAATATTAGGGACAATGGAATGTTTTACAAGCTGATTTTAAAGAATGCCCATTTGCATATTATGTGCATTTTGCACATCGCCTTCTTCAATTGGTATTATGGGTCAAGCATTTTATGTCATATCTGCTCATCAATTCTTTGATAATGTATCTATTGTTAATGTGGTAACTAATTTACCAAGAGACACGACTATTAATGCTTACCATGAGATTTTGGAGCAAATTTTATTAAAAGTGAAACCTGTATAGAAAAACCAAATCGGCACTTTAAAAAGACATGGGACAATTGGGGACGAAGTTCATTTCAATCTCTCATTAGTTTTATCAATACTGCATTTACGCAACTTGCTCAAATTTTAAAAGATATAATCAATGATAGAAGTTGCACTTCTCGGGCAAACAAGGAATATGGAGTTTATGAGCAAGATTTCTTCCTTTAGTTCATTTTTGCATATCACGGTTGAAATATCGAGATAGCGTATGATTTATGCAAAGCATTGCAACGAAAGTCTCAAAAGATATTGAAAATGTTATGTGTTTAGTTTCATCAACAAGTATTCAAATTCCAAATACCAAGAGAAGAAGGATTTCTTACTTTCGTTTCGATGTTGAAGTTATTTGCTGCAATCATAAGATCGAGATTCCCCGATATGCAAACATATATGTGCCAGAAGCAGGAGTAGGCCTTATAAATGATATTTTTGTGGAACAACATCTTAGAGTTGATCTTTTAATGCTTGTATTGATTTTCAGCTTCAAGAGTTACAATTCAGATTTTGTGAAAATGTGACAAAATTGCTCATACTCACCTGAATCCGAGGAATAAATTTGTTTTATTTAATATTGATGATATATGCAAGTTAGCTGCCTAAATTTTATCCCGTGATATTTTATTATCAAGAGTCATTACATTTAAAGTACGAGTTCAATTATTTCAAGATTAATTTGCGCATTTGTTTATCTAATTAAATGTCTCAACAATTTCAGTCACAGTAGGTATCAAAGAGACAAGTTAAGTGTGAAATATATCCGCTTTTGATAGATTTATTTCATTGGTCATCACTCTTCCGCTTTACGTTTACAACAGAATAAGGTTTCAAGAATGTAAAAATTGTGAAACAAGGTTGAGAAACAAGATGGACGGTTTACTGGCTGAGAAGTTTAATGCCATACATCGGTAGGCTGGACAAGCTTCGTAGTTTCATGTCGATTCCATTATAGATGCTTTTAATCTTAAAAAATCGTTGCTTACTAAAGACGCGAAACAAGATAAAATACTTTAGATTTTGCTTTCTATTTCCACTTAATATTTATTATTTATGTAGTACACTTATTTTTTATTATGAATGGTATTTCCCTTTTTTTTACATTTAATACTCCGCTTCATACACACACAAAATTCCCGATTCGCCTAATCGACATTCTCCATTTATAAAAAGTTGTCATGTTTTGAATTTTGATCAATTCAAATACTCTTGCACTTCATGTATGATAATTGGTCAAAATCAAATTATAAGTTGATTTTGCAAATAATAAGTGTTTTGATGCACAACTCATTCTAACATTATAAGTAGTTTTCCAAAAGGTGGAAAAGAAAAATAGAGAACAATCTTTTTTTGAAAAGTAGCAATTTGGAATTTTTTTTTTAAACATTTTTTGCTCTAACTCGAACTTGCAAGTTGGTTTGATCAAATAATTTATTTCATTATCGCTCGATATTTTTAAAGGAAGAAAAAATAATATCAATAAGCATGTACTTATGTCATTTTACCCTTCCTACAACTTATACGTTACATTGGCCAAAATTGTCATTGTTTTATTATCTGTTATAAGTTGATCATTTATAAGTTACTTGTAAGTTTCATTATAAGTTTGTCACTTATAAGTAAAAAACGGGCCCATATCTAAATATATTATTTTCATCGTAATCTTTCTATTAGCAATAACAGTTGGGTGCACAAAAATCAAACCGACCCGAATCGATCGAAATCAACCTAAAATAACCGAAATTTGTGGAATCGGGACGGAACCGAACCGATTTAGGTTCGGCATCGGTAACCTAACTAATTTAGGTTCGCCTCTAAAATACTCCTAACCGAACCGAACCGAACCAAATTCTAAATGTTATGTAGATTTCTCAATTTTCATTTATTATCATTTTCAAGATCTTGTAGTATTTGCATGTGCACATTTTAAGAAGGTGAATTAGATTTAACTTTATTTATTATTGGTATAATGGAATAAGATATATATAAATCTTTTTAAAACTAATAATATATGGAATACAAATATTTGTAAAAAGAGTGGTATTGTGTATTAAATATGTATGTAGATTGTATAAGTAATCTTAAAAGGAGTTCATTGAAATTACAATGATTAGATCTAGTCTTAGGAGTTAATTTATTCGCTATGTATTCATAAATCGTCTCTCAAAACCGAAAATTAACCGAAACCAACCGAAAATCCAAATTTAAACCGACGTAAACGGAACTTATTTAGTTCGCTCTTCGAGAACCGATTTAAATAAGTTCGGCTCAGTTTTGGCTCAAACCGAACCGATTGATCCGCACACACCCTTGGTCTGCTAGCTATTGTACGTGTCAACTAAGACCTCAACTTTGGTGAATTAGATTGAGTCATACACACAATTCCAAATAGTGTCAGTTCAATAAATACATTTTGGCCCCCTATTTGCAAGCGTAGTGAAGTTAGAAGTTTCATTAAGTGGAAAATTATCATTTCAATAAAAAAGTTTACTTTATTCCTTGTGTTTATAATATGATATGCATTTTCCTATGTATTTTTCATATTCCAACCGCATTAAGTATCGAAGTTAGAACCATTGAAAAATCAACTTGACAATCTTCTGAGGATAGAGAGAGTATTTGTATATGCATTTTTCAATCGAGTTAAATATGTTTCCTATGTATTTTTCATTCCAACTGCATTAAGTATGAGTTGAATAAGTGAGAATGCTTGGTTATATTTCTCAATCCATTATGATGATATAAAAAATCACCACAAGGTAAAAGATTGATATGAAATTTTTATTATTCTCTCAATGAAATGTAGGGCGTTTACCAAGTGGCCCTTTGAGAGAATCATGGCAACGCCCTTTGCCGCATGTAATGGTGGCTGTCATATCTTCTTTTTTATGTGGATACCACCTTGGGTGTGTGGCAAGTCCTTGAAATACAAATTCATCTCTTTTTGGTTTTATCGTTGTTGATATTAATTGATATGTTCTTTGTTTTGTATGTTTGAAATCTTAATCTAGGGTGGTAAATGATACTCTTGAAAGTATTTCGTCGGACCTTGGATTTAAAGGAAATACTATGGCTGAAGGTACTTGTTTGGAAATACAAATATGTGAGCATTATATTAGCCACATATATAATCTGGTCTTATTGTCCATTGAAGGTTTGATTGTGAGCACATGTCTTGCGGGTGCTTTCGTTGGGTCTTTATTTAGTGGTTCGGTAGCTGACGGACTTGGAAGGCGTAGGGCTTTTCAGTTATCTGCTTTGCCAATTATCATAGGATGTTCACTAAGGTGATGATGTCGCCCTCTCCTATTATATCTGATATGCGGGGGGCATATGCAGGCATCCCTTGGGAATGACTATAAAAAATAAAAAAGTTACTCTTATTTTTTAGTCTTTAGTTGTCTTTATTATCTTCAATCTTTGTGATATTTCTCCAACAACCGAGCATTTTGTTTGATTCATAAGTTGTTATCTAGTCTTTCAATACCAAATTTATCCTTGATCCTTCCCGGTAAACATATCATTCTCATATTTAGAAGCTTGACTTCTTAAGCATAGGACAATACTTTATCTAAATGCTAGTATTTTGTTAATGATAATATAAGTTTGTTCAGTATATATGTTATTCTAGATGATGTTGATCTTTACAAATTCCTAAGTACAGTGCCACATCCAGCACTATTAAAGGCATGCTTGCAGGAAGACTATTTGTTGGAATAGGAATTGGTATTGGCCCTGCTGTTGCAAATCTTTATATATCAGAGGTATGCGATTCTTATTGTTGAATTACAAATATTTCACTTGGTCCGCATACTGTTCTGATACTTACGCCTTGGGTAGGTTTCACCAGCCTCTACAAGAGGCACTTATGGGAGTGCTACCCAAATCTCATCTTGTCTTGGAATTATGGCATCTCTTTTCATTGGTATTCGGGCACAAGATAACATGAATTGGTAAGATCCCTACATGATCCCTTGGTTTCGTTTTCTATTTTATCTTGCTGAGATCTTAGAGGGTTAGATCAAGATGTACATTTCTAGTTGTATACTATATATGTAGTTCACTTGTAACATCATATCGATTCCTCTCTACAGTGACGCCAATTTTTTCTCTAAATTATTGTTCTTCGCATAGGTGGAGAGTATGTTTTTGGGTATCAGTGATTCCTGCTGTTTTACTTGTTATTTTGATGGAGTTTTGTGCAGAGAGCCCTCATTGGCTTTTTAAGGTGATTATCTTTATCTTCATATATATAACCTTGATGCACCATCAATACAAATCTCACCATTTTTTTCTCATTATCAATATTTAATGTTTAAAATCAAGAATCTATGTTTTCTCACTTATCTGTACAACACATGTCCAAGCAAAACATTCTATGCTTTAGTAAAGTATAGATTAGAGAGTAGTTAACCATAATAACATGAACTGATTCACTTTGTGTTATATGGAACAGCAAAGTTGCAATATCTCTGATGAATCTTACTTTTATAACTAAGTATTATGTTGTATATCAGTTTATGCATTATGGGTAAACGTTAAATCAATATGGTTGATGTATTGTAAGATTCCATGTTTTGGAAATTTGAAATCCAATGTAACAGATAAACAAGTTTGTAATGGTGAGCTTCTTTTCATACCACGTATAATAGGAATATAATGGTGAATTATGTTGCCGATGACATACAATTCATCTTGTTGAGTAGCGACAGTTTACTTTTATTATATTTGGATAATAAAAAAATATGTTAAAGATATCAAGATATAAGGACGGAATATATGTCACATGCAGGAAAGAAAGTGAATTATTGTCTAAAATATCTATTGTCAAAGGAAGGAATAATTAACGTGGGCAGCATTTTGCGCCAAGAACCTATCAGCGATAGTCTTAGTAGATTCTATCACAAAGACATGGTGAATATTTTATTTTTCTTTCTCTACATCATTAAACTCCTTACTACATCTCTCTAATATCCAAACCGCTACTATTTCAAGAGAGGAAGAATAGCAGAAACTGAAGAAGAATTGGAAAGGCTTTTTGGAGCTTACCATGTTAAGTCTTCAATGGCGTAATCCCAAAGCCTGAGCAAAGGGAAATTTACGGTAATACGCTTAGGTTTGCTGAGTCGTTTCTACGGATCGCCATTTTCGAGGTTTACCAAAGTTCTTTGTATACTACTATTTCACTAGTAAACCATTTAATTCTTAAATAGAAACTTACTGTCTGGAAATGCTTTCTAGAATATGAATTGCACCCTATTTCTTTTGGCAAGGGTATTTATCGGAGCTTGGCTCTTTTCAGAAGTCAAGAATAACTATCTCGGCATAAATGCCATATTTTACTTTTCTTCTGTTGTATTTAAAAGTGCTGGAGTACCTTCAGACATTGGAAATATTAGTGTTGGAGTTGTGAACTTATTAGGTAATACTCAATTCCACTACAAGGTATTAGCTCTATGATTTATGATTTCACAACTAGTTTATTCTCTAAATATGTTTTATTTCATTCAAAGTTCAATCATGATGATTTTGATGGATAAATAATATAAAAGTATACTATTTTGGAGTTTCATTGCCATGGCATGTGAAAACATTTCTTCTTAAAATTGTTCACTCTTTAAGATCTTATTTTTCTCATCGAACAATTAAAAGTTTCGTAATTATATCGATTTAGTAAGATTTAGGCTTCATAATCGGCAGCAAGCTCCATTGCCCCTCGGATTAAAGTGCGTATCTACTGCTAGCGGCATTCTTTCTCAGTACATGTTAGGAATGTTATTACGTGGCTTATTTATTTATAGCACATTAACTATAATCATCCCTCTACAGGTTTGTCTTGTCATTTGCCATGGGGGCAGGGGTGGTTCCTGGTCTTCTCCTGTCAGAGATTTTCCCCGGTAGAATCAGAGCAAAGGCACGGCATTCACGAAGTGCTCATTGCAATTGTCTCTTTTTTAAAGAAAGTACTTATTTGAAACTTTTTAAAGTCATTTTAATTCATAAATTTGCAACAATTTTCATGTTCAAGTAGCAACGTGATTTTGTTTTTAGATCCTACACTAGTCATAATGCTTAACTATATATGTTACTATATAATACTTCCTATTCCAAATAGATTGTCTTGTTTGATTTTCAACTCTCAAAATTAAGATATCTTGATGTAAGATACATAATTTTGATTTGATAAGAAATATATGTCATGCTAATAATAGATTAAATAAAAAACTAGTACTTCATATATGTTTCACCAAATATTGTTTAACATATATCAGTAAGACAAGTGTATATGACAAGTCTTGGAAGTCAAGATGCTTTTTGAAAAGTAAAGGCTTATCAGTCGAAATCCTTTGAACTATGCACTAATTCTTTTTGCGTACCTAATGACTATTTATCTCGACATCCCCTCGATTCTAGACCTAATTTTCACTAAAACATATAGCTTAAAATGACTATATCCCCTACTTACGAAAAATGCGAGCCAAGTTTCTTTCCTTTCACATTACTAATTACTATATTAACCTTATTATAATATTTTCTATTGTTGGAAACATATATTTTTAAAATTTTAAAAAAGATTCCTATAGACTTCTATAACAATTCAATAATTAATAAGTCCTAAATTTTTGTCTAAAAATTCTATAACAATTCAAACATAGTTGGAGTTATCTAATATCTTATAATATGTGCAAAGAGTTTCAATTACCTTTCATACGATGCTTAATTACCATACGCTCATTATCAATATTTTGGTCCAATTATATGAAAATATTCAACATCTTTTTTTTAATTTTATCATAACAATAAGTAAATTCCATTTTTAACGCAACGAATTAGTTTTACTCATACTACTTTTTTTGTATGATAATATTCAATTATAAATTGAAAAATAATTTTCTAATAAAAAAATTGATTATTGAAGAATATATATCTAAATTATTATGTGATATTATGTATTATATTTCAATAATTGAAATAAAAAAATTATCAAGTTACATATCTAATACTCCCTCAATCCCCAATTAATTGTCAAGGTTTAAATTCTGATTTTTCACAGACTAAATGTTAAATTCAATTTTTTTTATTTATGTTGTATAATATTTGGTAAAAATTATCAAATAATAATATTTTCAATATTAATATTTATATTAAATTATATTCAAATCAAAGTTATATTTATCGGTTTTAAGGCCTAAAAATTTATCAATTTGAGTACTAAATCAAACATGATTTACAATCATTTAGTATGGAAGAGTAATAGATTTGGATATTTTATTTCTAAAAAATTAATTTTTATTATAATATATATAACATGTTAGTTTTTATGCTTAAAAGAAATATATTTTATCTATAAACTATGATGCAATAATTAATTGTGAGTTGATATAATTTTAAAAACAATTAAAACAATTCAATCTCACTATTTAATATTGATTAGTAATTAGTAAACTAAATAAAAGTATATTGTCATAATAATAATTACATTAGTTTTCACTCTATATGAAATATAATTTATCGATATTATGCTCTAAAAAATATATGATTGCATATGTTTATTACAAGTATATAATCCACTTTATTGATGAACATTCAATATACAAATCGGTATTCTCATCATCTTCTATTTGAATTTCTTCTTGTGACCTTTTATATTAAAGTTGTTATTTGTGTCAAATTTTTTAAAATTTCCATATCAAAGAATATTAATCACATTTATTCTATTGAGGTTTAACTTTTTATTAGAAACGTTATTGCACAATATATAGTTTTTAAAAAGCAGTAATGCCATCTTATTTCATTAATTTTCAATATAATTCATTCTAGCATTTCACATTTTGTTAGCGACATCTAATGATTACTTTTGGCTATTTCATGCTAGCTTAAATCGAAAGTTAATTTCATAAAAGGTCTCTTCTGGAGACATTTAATTTTGTGCAAATATTATAGAATCAATCATCAATTAAAATATGTCAAAATGGATACTCCATAAAATAAAATTGAATAGTAGAACTATGAATAATTTATACTACTAATCAATTGAGAAGTAATATTTAGTCAATAAAAAAAAAAATTACATATCGCGTACATTTTTTATGAAACTCAAAATAAAGAGTAGTAATGATAACAAAATTTTAAATTTATTATTAAAATTATATTATTAAAAATTATAAGTGGATCATATAATCTGCGTAGAACAAAATGAATTACAATATAAATCAAACTATAATTTATAAATTTACGTAAAAAGTTAATTATTTTATTTATTATCTCAGTTTAAATGTTTGAAACATAAATACTTACGTGCAACACGTATATTTTACTAGTTATCCTAAAAGCACATTAAATAAATTATTACGTTATAATTAAATGACTATTTGCTCTAACACTACATAAAGATGTAGGCTAAAATATAAGGACTAAACTCACATCCTTTCTTTTTAACACACCCAAATCCACCCCCCAACCCCACAGCCTCCCACCCCTACCTCCCCTACCCCCGCTTCACCACCTCACCCCTCCCACCACTACCCCACCCCCACCTCAACTCACCTTGTTCCCCTAAATTTCCCGCCCCCCACCACCACCAACCTTTCCCCCACCTCAAGCTCCAATTTGAAGAACGTCAGAAGGAAATCAACAACAAACGCAATGACACAACAAACAGCTCTACAATCTACATAAAAATGGTGTCTTTAAAATCCATCATCACAAGAAACTATCAAACTCAATAACCCATCAATCAATTTTCCAATTTACATAAAAAATGAAGTCTTTAAAATCCATCATCACAAAAAAAAAAAATCAAACGGGAAAACCCAAAAACTAGCTCTACATTGGCATAAAAATGATGTCTTTAACTCCAAAATTAAAGAAAGATAAAGCTAACTTTCAAAAAAATACCAAACAAGCAAAACCCAATAAAGAAAGCAAAGATCTTGAACAATTACAACTACCCAATAAGTAGAAAAGATAATATGACAAAATGTGGGAATTTAATGGACTTTCATATTGTAGATCAATTTTATAGTATCATGCAATCGGTCAACCATCCTTGATTGATAATGTAATGCATCTGATCGAGCTGAGGCGGGGTCATGAGGCGGGGTAGGAGTCATAAATGTGGATAGCGGAGCGTGAGCAAAGAAAGAAGAGGCAGCGGTTCTTATACTTTAGTCTCATACTTTAGTATAGTGTTAGAGACAAAATAATCATTTTAGAGTAACATAATCATTTTCAAATGCCAGTATTTTAAGCCGATAATATACCATTTACTACGTATTTTAACTGAAAATTTGTCATGTATGCTTAATTAGACGTGCTAAGAAAAAGCTTGGGATGGTCAGCCCATGAATAGTTTAGAGGTGTCTGGACAAGATAGATAGTACAGAGGCTATATAGAAAATTAGTGCATAGTTCAACGGCCTCTCGGTATTCCACTATGACCGTCATTCAACGAGGTTCTCACTATGACGTATTTAAGAAATTACTGAAGCAATTTTCACACAAATACCGTATTCTCCTTCTCGCCATACTTCTACTCCACTCCATTTCCTCAGACAGCCCCCTATCTTCCTACCCTTCACGTTGACATCGTCTAAACAGACGATTTACAATAATGTAAGTGCTGCGTTGTCTTCATAACTTAAGTGCCGAGCTCTTTTATAGTAGTAAGACACATAGGGCTTCACTTTCTAATAAGTAAAGTCAATAATACATTGAGTTTCAACCGACTCTATCACTTTCCAAATCTCAACAACTTGATCTTCAAGAAATATCCTTAAATTAAACGAGATCTTTATCAAATTACAAAGTTTCCTTATCCATGCATATCTTCGAATCGAATCGCAACTAACTGGATGCACAATCTCTTCTCGATTACCATCAATCTTTGAGAATAAATATCTCTTCAAGCAAGTAACACATCTCAAAGCCACATCGTTTTAACACTTGGACAAATGCAAAATATCGAGTACCCTTTACATTGTCACAGATCAACTATTATAACAGTAATACTCGTTACAGAAAAACTTTATTCAATATCTCGCACCAACACTTTTGTTTGTGTAATGATTTAATTTCCATTATTAGTCTCATACTTTATATATACAATACATGCACTACACCTCTACAATACACAAAATTAAAGACAATAATATAGAGAAAGATTATTAGTACATTATTTCAAATATGAGAACTCTTATCAAACTTAAAATATGAAATCTCTTGGGATGAATGGAATATTAGATGGTCGGAAGTCATAAAAAGATTATATGGATTATTTGAGAATCTATATATACATGTGTTTAGATATCTAAGATATTGTACTCACAAAGTTTTCTATTGAACAAAAAAGACAAATTTCTTTTGTCGCCTTTTTTGTTTTTAACCAGAGAAACTTACACAAATTTTATATACAATTTTTACGACCTTTTGTTTGTCGTAAGGCTTTTGTCGAGAATGAATGCAAAACCAAAGGAAAAACACTTCAAGAGATTGAAATGTCACTTCTTCCAGTTGATGATTAAATCAGAGTTTAACGATACTCCCTTTCGTCTTTTTATAATTAATTCATATCATTATGCAAAATAAACTTGTTTATAATCTTTTCTAATTATTACATGAAATAGAGTTGAAAGTATCAATAACATCTCTTAAGTTCAAAAAATATCCGATACTAGTCGGGTATCCAAACAATATGGTAGTTTTTCGATTTCTTCGCAATGCATTAATCCATTCGTCAGTCAAAGCCTTGACCTTATTTATAGTTCCTATATCATACTTGTGAGAGAAGTGCATCCGTAATGTTATAAACCGTATGAAAATTAGGTTCTTTGGTGAGTAGAAGTATTGTGTAAATTGCTTCTCCAACATATATAAGAGAGAACGAGTTGTCTCTATCCATTGCGTATTAGTGTTGGAGTTGATGAGACAAGATCCTTTAATTGTGTTCCAAGATCCTTTAATGAAAATTTCAAGTTGCCATCTCGGTTGACTATCATTAGAAATGCCAAGATGGTATCTTGGCATTCTTGCGCTTTCGAAAGACAATGATTGGAAGTAAATAGCTTGAACAATAATTGAACGTAGTTATTCTCGTGGTGGATCATCAATTCTCCTAGAAATTTTGTCGAGATCCCGCAGATTGAATCTTTGATTGGTGGAGCCAACCTTTGCTAAGTTGGAGGTACGTCTACAAGACTATTGCCTCGAGGGGATCACTGTTAAAGATGGTTTCTATTTCTCGATAAATGGGCAACCTAAAGAGTACTACCAAAAAGCATGAGCTCATATAGCATTTCGGGTCCAATTCTTTTTTAAAAAATAAGAGAAGAGAAAGAAATTTTTGAATAGAGGTGGGGAGGGGTACTTTATTTTTAAAAAAACCATAAGGTTTTAATGAAAGTACAATCAGAGAAAAGATGTTGACATGTTTCATTATGGAGTTGACAAAGCTTACAATATAACCATGTAATTTTGGTTTTCTTTGCTAAGAGGTCAGAAGTGGGAAGCCTATTAAGAAGAAGTTTCCAGAGGAAAGTTTTCACTTTCTGGGAAAAGGAAGCTTCCAAAGTTTCTTCCAGGTTTGTTTGGGAATTAGGGAGAAGGAGGAGGGGGATGATATGTTGTTAATGTAATTTTTGCTGAGGTCGGGGAAATGCATCGCGAAGCGTGAAGGAATTCCTTGGCTAAGCATAGCCTTAATTCCCCTCGACGGAATAATTTCCGAGGATGGCTGAGACAATGCGTGGGAAAAAGGTTTCACAAAGGGTACATTCCAATGTAAGGGAGTTAATGGTGGCTTTCAGATACAAGAGTAGGATAGTCGGGTCGCGTATATATTGTGGAAAGATTCCTGTGTTTGGCAAGAAAGCTGGAATCATTTCTGATAGTCCATATCATAGTATTTCCAAGTAATGCTAGAATGAAGGCTTTTTCATGTTCAAGATGCATTGATTTAAGGAATAAGCGGCGAGGTAGAAAAAATATTTTAATTTTAATGTGGTGCAAATGCTGTCAGCAAACGCCATCCATTACGGGAAAGAAGAGCAACGTTGAAATGGTGAAGGTGCTTGAAACCCAATCCTTCATCCTTATGGTCAAGATAAGGAAACTCCCAATTAATCCAGTGAATAGAAGTTGATTGTATCCTACCCCAGAGAAAGTTTGCAAAAATATGATCAATGTCATGAAGAGTGGTGAGGTGAAATTTGTAGACACCCATTTGGGGGTAGACAAGGATGGCTGTAGAACTGATTTGATCAACATGACACGCCCAACAAAATTAAGAAATTTGGATTTCCATTAGAGAATTCTTTTTTTGATTTTTTCAATTATGTTGGAAAAAATTTCTTGTCTATTAGTTGTGATATCAAGAGGGATACCCAGATAACTTCCAAATTTAGAGATTTCCCAAGATTCCTAAAAATCAGTGGTGTCATTCTCGGAAGGACGGGAGCACAGGGCTAAAGGTAATGATAGACTTTTGAAAATTAATGATTTGACCGGAATCTTTACAGAAAGTGTTAAGATTTGAGTGGAAGGTATTAATACTTTTTTTGTCAAGATGAATGAAGAAATAGCTATCACAAAGAAAAAGCAGTGCGAAACTTCATACCATTTCTGCTATATAGATACACCTTAACGCTGCTGGTTCTTTCGGGAGCGCAACAACGGCGACACGGCTTCAGCCACAGGCGCAAAGAAACGGGAGCAGTGGGGTCACCTTTTCTAAGACCACAATGGGGGTTAAAGGTTCCGTAGTTTGACCATTAACAATAAATGTAATGGGGACCGCGGTGACATTTCTTAATTAATCCAATCCATTTAGTGGGGGAATTTAAGTAATTCCAAAGTAATTCGAGGAGGAAATCTCTCTCATTCGTCAAAAGCCTTACTCATATCAATTTTAATAGCTGCCATTCCATTCTTTTTACATTTGAATGTTCTGATGGTGTGGGTGAGTTCTTGTGCCATTATGATGTTATCCTGAGATCCTCTACCGTGAATAAATCCGTTCTGAAAAGGGGAGACGAGGGAGTTCATTTGGTAATTTGAGACGCTTAACAACGACTTTTTGAGATAATTTTGTAGACGACATTACAAAAGGCTAATGGGTCTCAGAATTCCAATCGAGGACGGAGAATCAATTTTGGGAATAAGTGGTAATAAAAGTATCATGAATAACCCGTCTGTGATGAGCATTATTGTAATGTTATTTTGGGGTTAGAAGTTAAGTTTATGTTCGAAGTCAAGTTAAACCGAGACGAAACTAAACCGAAACCGAATCTAGAAAGCGACAACTCTTTCGAGATATTTTGTACCTGATTCTACGAGGTATTTTCATAGTTATCCATACGCCTAAACATCATCATCGCTCTTCTTTCTTCTTTCATCTTGAAGTCAGTCGAAACTCCTCCCCATTTTCCCTCAAAATTTCTTCCATTTTCTTCTCATCTCGTGCTTTGGTCCTAAAAATTTCTTGGAGAGTTTCCTAGTCATCCTCTACGCTTTAAGTGTAAAGCAAAGTTCCAATCTTTCGAGTATTTCGAAGCTCGAGGATGACTTTTTGGCAATTGAGTTGACTTGAGTTTTGATATTTATAATGATATAGAATCGACATCTAGGCTTAGATTATCTTATAAGAGGTGATAATAATCGATTTCTCTCGGAGTTGAAATACGTTGAGATTATAGTTGACTTTTGTTGACTTTTTCTAAATGGTTTTAAAATAGTAGAAGTGCACTCCTTGGACTTTATTAGGTTGTTTCAGCAGAAGTTGTGATTTTTAGGTGATTAGAGAAATGTTCGATAAAATGAGTTTTGTAAAATGAAGAGTTAATTGGGTCGAGATTAAAGACGGTTAGAAATGCTGATATTACTAGTTTTATATTATAAGTAGTACTATATTAATGTTTGTTTAGGCGCTGATCGTGGGGAAAGGTTCGTTGTCGTGATTGCCAGAAGTTTTATATACCAATCGAGGCGAAGATTCGTCTTCACGGGCGTTGATCAACTATTTGATTACGGATATGTGTATGCGTATATATGTGGGATTTTGTGTTGAATTATATGTTGAATATGCTGGCTCGAAGTCGCTGAAGTTGTGTCTGTGGTCTCAGCGAATGAGGGTGTTTTCGAGGTGATGTCGAGTCGTATTAGGAGAGTTGTATATGAAGTTGAGGTTGCTTTTGCTGAAGTTTTATTGTCTCGGTATATTGCTTCGCATTTCGTTACTTATTCGGGTGATTTGTTTCACTGCTACGATTCCGTGATAAATTATGTCGACGTGGGCATAAGTTTCTCTCGCAGTTGAGGTTGATTATATACATTAGTTGCAGAACCGACTTATATCGAAGTTCTAGGATTGTCGAAGTTGTGAGTCATTGAGTTGATGTGAGTTGTTGGGTTGTAGTATCATGGAGTTGTTGAGTCAGTAGTATTGCCGAGCTGTTGAGTTGATACTATTGTTTCGAGTTGATTGTGTCACAGCTGGTTAGTTGTTGAGCGCGATGTCGCTGCTAGTTATTCGATAGGTGCGTCGACGATTGCCGATTGTTAATAGCCTTTCTTGAATTATACGCATGTTATTGTTGATTGCCATCATCTTAGAATGTTCCGCTAGTAACGAATTTATGAACTGAGTAAATGATAATGAATTGATAATGACTTATATTAAGATCTTAAGTTAAATATTATGTACCACTTATCTATCGTATGCAATATCATCTACTTTCGTACTATTGCGTGATCGAGGTTAATTTTTATTCTGAGATATATAGCCAAGCTTCTGCTAGCTTACACCCTAGTCGCTATGGGCGGCAATTTCATTGCTAGGGTTGCCGTGGTGCTGCTCCACTCCGAGATTCTAGTGTTTGTGCCTTGTGAGCTTAGCGAAGAAGCAATGATCCTCACGCTTCCTTTTATTTTGCTGGATTGTAGTCATGTCCGTATAGTTGTTATTTTGGGATACTTGTTGTCAGAGGTTGATATATTGGTACCTGGGTTTATATTGTATGTTGGTTGTTGTTATGTGGTTGGGGACACACGATGGATTCTTTTTCTATAAAAAGTGTCATGTCGCTTGTATATTGCTTTGTCGAAGTTGTTTCAAAATGTGTTTCTTTTAAAAATCGAGTCATCCATCGACTGGGTGACTCGGTGTCCGGATTGGGACGCATTCTAACTCGTGGCGCATTTGACTGGGCGGTCGCGTTACAATTGATCTCTTCAGATCCGGCCACTATTCAAGAACCTTGTCGGGATTAGTAACATCATTTCCCCCAATATCTCAATTTGTTTGATAAAACTCAGCAGAAAAACTATCAAGAGCGGGGGATTTGTATAGTGAGGCATTTGAAAATAATATTTTTACTCATTACTTGAGAAATCAAGTATTGAGATTGTCAATTCGGGAAGGGATTGTAGTGTCAATATGGTTGGTGGATTCAAATTGAATTTGAGAAGCTGCCAGGGCGGGATCAAAGATTAGCAAAAAGTTTTTGCATAAAGGATCATGAATTCTGTGGTTCCTCTTCAATATCAGCCTAAAGTCATCACGGTTCCGTGATATTGTTGTTCTTATCTTAACCGACACGCGAAGTTGGAATACTTTGTATTATTATCACCCTCGCAATTGCAAAGGAGTTTAAATCGTTACGCCAATATATTCTTCTTCGACCGAGAGGAGATCAAGTTGGTTTCTGAGGCTGATGTCAATAGATCTGTTATTGGTATTGAAAGGGTGATTTTGTACTAGGATCAGTTTATGTTGGAGTTGCTTTATTTGGATGAAGATATTGCCAATCTTGTTAATGTTCCAAGTTTTGATGGTTCTTTTGACAAGTTTCATGTTATGAATAAGTAAGTGATTGGTTGAAGAAGTAGGTGCGATTGGTAGCCGGGCCACAAATTAGTAGATTTGAAGCTTCAAAGGTCTTGAAATAGAGGTATTTTTTCCTTTAGTAGAGATGATAATAGGACCATGATCTGACCTCTGAATATGAAGACCTTAACATGTTGAGGAGGGGAATGAAAAGGCCCATTCATAATTTCTCATGGCACGATCAAGCTTCTCAACATAAGTAACGTTACGCCCAAAGGCCGCACTCAGGAGTATTTGCACCCTTTAAGGGATAAGTCTTCAATTCCATGTTCATTTAGGAAGTTAAGCGATACAGGTAAGGTATTGGTAAGACATGGAAATTTTTCTAAAAAGGAGAATGGAAGATTGAGAGAGAGGTTTGAGGTGTTGTGAAATGAGATTTCAAGTTTCTTGACTATTTTGCAAAAAAGGGTGACCGTAAATGTCATACCATGTAATGGGAATTCGTGAAATCTCAAACAAGAGGAGGTGCTTAGATAGAAAAATGGGATTAGTTTTTAAACCAAACCTGAAAGTCCCCACTATGGCCAGAAGCATCAAAATCAAAACCAACCGGATAAAGAAGTTTAGATAAATGAGAGTTAGCAGTATTAACATAGCAAATAGTTTCACTAAGGAAACAAATATCAGTTTTGTACTGCACCACTAGTGATGTAGCTAAATTGAACTCAGAGAAGTCCTGACTGGGTCCTCTACAGTTTCATGATAGGATTTTCATGATGACATTTAGGATTGTTGAGGAACAACCATCCAAATCCTTTTGGTAGAAAATGAGAAATTTGACATGAAATTACTGGCAAAAAATGAGAATACCTCTTTTATGGAGTATCTAAGGGATAGATGGTTACCGGAGTTGGCATTTCAAAGGTGGACATAACCTGATCCGACCGCCTGCCTTCCCTAGCCAGTCCAAATTCAATTCCATTTGCAAGCTCCAACTCCATTTCGATCTCAGTTTGTTCCATATTCTAGTCCACTTTAATAACGTATTTTGTATAATATCAATGATGATAAATAACCTTTTGTGTAATTCTACAACCTGGCAACAACAATGAATATAATGAGAATTTTGGTATGGAAAGTGAAATTGTACTCTTTATTACTTTAACTTTTTCTTAATCATACAAATATGAATGAACATGAATGGTATTTATAGGAGTACAAAATTACATTAGTCATCATATAGCTACGACTCATCGCTTGTTTTTATCAAGATAAAGGACTCATTTTGTATTCATCAAGCAGGCCTTATCGTTGGGTGATTCATCTACGTGGATTCTATCAAGTAGCTTATCAAGCTAGTTGATTCATCCATCAAATGATCAACCCACTTAGATTTACAACACTCCTTGGATGATTCACCATTACTAGAATAATGCCTCATTAAAACCTTTTCCGTTAAAACCTAAAAAGAGACAAAACTGACGAAGGAAAAAGAGTACAGCTTCTAGATAATCCCATTACGCGTTCTCATTAAACCTGCCTTGTCGAAAATACTCAAAGGATAAAACTAGACGAAGGGAAAAGTGTACAACGTGTAATCTGAGGCTAACTCCCCTCATCAAAGTCTCATTAAGTTCATTGTTGATATAGACGCTCAGATCTCGATCTCGTAGACCAACTTTCAAAAAAAAATGTTGTCGGGTATGACTTGCGGAATAGAACGGCACACTTTCACAAGATTGTATCTTCTGGATACATATCTCTTTATTCTTTTCAAGGTGATGAGAATAAAAGAGCTTTGGTGAAATATGCTTTGTTCGATCTCCCTTGATGTAGCCTTCCTTTATCTGTGAGATACACGCTGCATTATCTTCATAAATTACGGTCATAATTTCAAGAATAAATTGTAAATCACATGATCTTCTCGGAGATGATTACTAGCAACCTTAGCCATACACATTCTCTGCTAGCCTCATGGAGATCAATAGTCTCGAATGGTTGGATGATGTAGCTTTGCTTACATGATCTCCAAGAAATTACAAGACCGCTAATTTGTAAACACATATCCGGGCCAGAAATGGCTTTCATGAGATCGCAGATAACCTACATCTCAGATATCCACTTGTTCGCATGACCTAGATGCATCCTTTGAGTAAAACAATCCCATATCTTTAGTGCCTCAAGATATCGAAAGATATGTTTTACACTCGCCAATGTCTTTTGTCGGAGCAGAATGAATCTGATAACAAATTAATTGCAAAAGAAATGTCAGGTCTAAAGATATCGAAAGCAAAGATATAATAAATAAGACCTATTACACTCAAGTACGGGTATTCTAGACCAAGAAAATTTCATTTTCTTCCTTCGACTAAAATGGTCATTTTTAGTGTCAAGGATCTTACTACCATAGGAGTACCGAGAGGATAAGCTTTATCCATATTGAAACATTTTAAGAGTTTCCACTAAGATACATCCTTTAAGCAAGCAAGCATGCCACTGATAGTGTTCGATTCACAGGCCGAGGCAAAACTTTGTTTTTCCAAGATCCTTAATCTCAAATTCACCCTTTAAGCATTCAATTGCTTTTGTGACCTCTTCAGAGTTCCAACTAAGTTGATATCATCAACGTATACAACTATAATAGCAAATCCTATCATGGTCTTTATAAAGACGCACGGGACAATAGGATCATTTTCATATCCCTTAGTTATTAAATATTCACTAAGACGATTATACCACATTCGTCCAGATTACTTTAATCCATACAAAGCTCTATTAAGTTTGAGTGAATACATATGACGTTCTTTACTTTCAGATAATCTAAATCCTTCGGGGATTTTTATATGGACATTTGTATCCAATTTTCATATAGATACGCCAGAACCATATCCATCAAAACGACATCGTTCTTCAGACTACCATACTTATCAAGTATCTGAATGTAACGGCATCCATAACAGGGGAATATGTTTCTTCTTAGTCAATCCCAGGTCTCTGTGAGAAACCTTGTGCTACAAGTCTCGCTTTATAGCGGACTACTTCATGTCTCTCATTATATTTTCTTACGAACACCCATTTGCAACCAACTGGGTTCACATTTTTAGGTGTTTGAACTATAGGTCCAAAAACATTACGCTTTGTGAAATTCTCGCGACACGGGCGCCCTTCCATTTGGCCAATCATGTCTTTCACGACATTCTTCTATAGATTGCGGCTCACAATCATCACTATGCATGGTATCAAGAAATTTTACCGTGAAATGTAATTTATCACGATGCTAACTTTGTTACGATCCCACATTTCATTCTTGCATGCAAAATTTATGGAAATTTCTTCAGCTTCTAGTACCATTTCCTTTTCGTAGGATTTTCCTCGACTGGAGGAATTAATTCTTGAAATGAGGATCGTTCATCTATAGTCTCCTGAAGAGAACTATCTTTTGTCGATTCTGGTTGGCCTTTCCTTTTTCTCGGGAGTTGCATTATTTTGGAACTAACGTGGATGTCCACGCCTGAAGCGTATCTTAGACAACTCTATTTGTTAGGACGGCCACTTAATTTGTCCAACTGGATAGTAATACGCGTCGATATTTTTAGCGGTATGTATGATGAAGTTATTCGGAAGTCGTATCAAATGCATCTAGCATTTGACCAAAGAATATTTCAAGATGGATAATCTTCTCACTTCCAACTGATTGATTAGCAATGCGGATCAAGACGGAGACGCAGAGGTACATACCAAGAAAATTTACTACGATCTTCTGGCGGCTTAAGTTCCCCCCTTAATGGTAGGAAAACCGTTTAATCAAAGTGACAATCAACAAAACGAGCTGTAAATATATCACCCGTTAGAGGCTCAAGATATTCAATAATACGCAGTCAAAACCAACATATATACTTTTTTTACGTCATAATAAATTTAGTGCATCAGAGATGTGCAACGGCACATATACACAACAACCAAAAATAATGAGATGGAAAACATTTGTTGATGGCCCAAAAATGTTGTGGGCGCGTAGTATTGATGACAGCGTAGGTCGAAGTCAGATGCGTCGCTGCATGTAAAATAGCATGCTCCTCACAGTAGATAGGTAAAAAAAAATTTTAATCAAACACACCTTTATTGATAAATCAAGAGATACACCCGGCCGAATGGGAATTCTCAGCCCCCAAACGTAGTACATAAGGATAAAACTCGAATGAAATCAAAGAGAAGCACACAAATTAAAAGAAAATCAAATCGGGAGGTCTAAAAGAATCTGTACCAGCCTAAGGCTTCGGCCTCCCACCCAAACCAGATCCGCATAACCGTGAAGACTGGCCCAAGGAGCCCAACAAATTCAAGACTGTGCCCAGCAGCTAAGCCCAAATTTCACCATGGCCCACGAGCCGGGCTGAAGCTCCAACCAAAGGCCCAAGTCCTATAGTCATATCGAGCCTACGAACCAGATTTAGCAAACCGGCCAAGGGGCACAAGCCACAAGTCTCGGAACCTGCACCACCCATCCATATCTCCAACTGGGCCAACCCGTGGTGGCGCTGCCGCTTTCCACTGACCCAACCGCTACAAACCGCTTCGTAATTCATCTCGACCGCCTAAGTCCTACTCCATCGCTGAATCCCCAACTCACATTCCAACCAGCAGACGGAGGCCGGCTGGTCGAAATTGGCAAGAGGCCTCAAATCAGAACTCACCATAAACGCCGGAATCGTCGAATTAGCAGAAATCATATCAAAATCGACAAAAATCATCAAAAATTCCAGAAAATTGAACTCCAAAAACTCAAAAATCATCAATCAAATCATAACAAAATCATCCGAAGTTCAAAACCTTCAAAACAACTCCAATATCGTGCAAGTCGATCATCATCCAAAAGTCATGAAGATTCAAATTAAGATTCATTCATCAAAATCATGAGAAAACGACGAAGAAGAATCCATCATCCAATTCTAGCATAACAAAATCGCGATCATCACCATAATCCATGAATAACAAAATGTTCCAAACGTGGGAAAAAGGACGTTAAGTCGAATCCGATCCAAGGAGAAACCCATAGAGATCAAAGCACAACCACCATCAAATCATTGGGCGAGGAAGAACTTGATCGAACCATGAAGTCAAACAAGAATCCAAACGAACCAAATCATCATCAAAACACAAGTGAACCAAATCATTAACCATCATCAACCGTGCAAAACAACCAACCAAGCCAAGAAGTGATGAACAAAAAGGAAAGTTAACAAAGATACGATAAAGCTGCTAAAAAGAGGGTCACCACACAAACGACTACCTTCAAATCATTGGGGGCGGCGAGGTAGAGGGAGTGCAAGAGACATCGCCCAAAAAGGCTACACAAAACACCTCGAGCAAAAATCCGATTGGCACCACCACCAAACCCAATCGGTTGGGATTCCAAAAAAACTCCTTCGCCGATTCAATTGAGAAACCATTGAAAGGAGAGAAGTTCAAGAATAGGATTCAATCAAGCAAGTTGTTAGAGAATCCCATTCAAGAGATGACCACATCGGTGGAATGCCAAAATGCTCATTCACGATCAAGAAATCATCGTTTACAGGCTGTTAGCGAAATAACAAAAGTGCACCAAGTGAGGCTGTGAGACCTTTCTCCTCCGAGACAGTAATTTTTTTTTTAATATAAAATACTTTATTAAAATAAAATTCAAAGATACAAATCATTCGAATGGGGATTCTCAGGCCCCCAAACATATTACATAGGATAAACCTTGGTATTGAAATATATAAAATCAAAGATGATAACTGCCTGGCCATGACCAAGTCCATGGCAAAACCAAGCTCCAAGTCCATTCAACTCGGTCAAGTCCATGAACATCAAGTCAGGAGGTATCATGTAATTCAAGCCGAAGTCAAGTCATGAGCGCGCCAAACCGCGAGTCATGAGCCAACTGCCAAGTCAACTACCAAAGGTACCATGGCGAATCTCTGCCCAGTGGGTGCCAACCCAAAAGCCAAGAGTCACAACTGCTCACCTTCCACCCTTTCGCTTTGCCAAACGGTTCACCTATCAACTGCCTAACTCCCAACCGCTGGTCCTCCCATCGTCCCCAACCACCCCAGAGCAACCGCAGAACCGCCACAACCTTGCCGCACCACCACCAAATTCCACCGGACAACCACCCCTAACAAGGCTGATCATCAAGTAAAACATGGGGAAATCATCAAATAACAACAAAAACGTGAAGAATCATGAAGATTCAACAAGCAAATGTCGCCCATCATCAAAATCAAACTTCAAGAACACCAAAATTCACACAACTCAAATTTCAAGACCAAATCGCAAAAACCAATGCCTTGAACATGAAGAACAATGAGGGGAGAAGATGAACACCATCACAATGACCCAAAAATGTGATAGAAGAACTAGTGAAAAGGGGAGAAGTTGAAGAAACCACCAAAGTCCATGATATCACAAACCAACCTTCCAACCATCAAAGGCGGCGAGGTAAGTATCAATGAACAACCAAGAGGACAACCCCAAAACTCCAACCATCACAAGACCTTCCACCACCATCGGATCATGCATCATCAAAACCATCCATCTTCCAAATAAAACAACAAGGCCGAGATGAAGATGAAAGGAGAGAAACCAAAAGACTCACCGGAAAAGCAAAAGGGGGTTCACGAAGCAACCATCAACCATCAAATCATTGGGGGGCGTGGAAGATGAAGAAGCACAGGCTGCTTCTCGAGCAACCCATGGCCGTGAAGATCCCAAACACCAACACCAACAAACCTCATCGGTTTGGTTCCAAAAATGCTCCTTCATTGATTCAAAAGAGAAAGCAACGAAAGGAGAGAAATCAAGACAAGGATTCAATCATACAAGATGTTAGAGAATCCAAGTCAAGAAGTTGCATAGGAAGAAAAATATTTGAAGTCGCCAAGAAGAAGATAAGAGCTTATCCTTGGGAGAGAATTTCATCTCTAACCTCCAATATTGGCCCAAAGAATGTTTTCATTAATGGACGAGCTATTAATCAAAATGTTTGATAAATGACTCAAATACCATTTTGTGTATGAAATGAGTTGCTGTGATGTTCAACATCAATACCACTAGATAAGCAATATGCATCAAAAGTTTGTGATGTAAATTCACCAGCTCCATCTAATCGAATAAACTTTATGGGAAAATCTGGAAAATGTGCACGTAATCTAATTATTTGGGCGAGAAGCCTAGCAAATGCAACATTTCGTGTGGATAAGAGACAAACATGTGACCATCTAGCAGATGCATCTATTAGAACCATAAAATACTGAAAAGGTCCACACTGAGGATGGATAGGTCCAAGACATGTCTCCATGGATCCTTTTCATGAAGGGGTCGAGATTCAAGAACAACCTTTGTCAAGGACGGTTTAAGGATCAATTTTCCCATGTAGCAAGCAACACAATTGATATACTATTAACAAAGCTTCGGTTTGTCAATGATGTCCCCGAGAATTGTGAAGATTCTACCCACGCGGTAGATCCCGCGCCCTAGACGATCACGCCAAAGTTTTAAACGAGTCGATCATTAAACTTGCTTATGACACCATACGATTCAATAGCTACAGTTGTAAGATACAACCCGTAAGAGATAGCCGCAAGCTTCTATAACACACTTTTTGGCTCATGCTCGATGGTGTTGATAAGTACTCTATATTATCTTCACTTATTATTTCAGGATGATATCCATTTCGGCGAATATCTTTGAAACTTAACAAATTTCTCAACGATTTAGGGGAATACAAGGCATCATTGATTTCCAGTTTTGTACCTTCTGGAAAGATAATATATGCTCTTCCGGAACCATCTATTAAATTTGTTGAACCAGAAATAGTATTTATTTTTGCCTTATATTCTTGCAAACCAAGAATTACTTGTCATCGCAAAACATCAGATAGCTTGTATGCTTATCTACCAAACAAATATTCACCGTCAAGATTGATTTTGGATAGATTACTTCTAGAATCCATATTCTTCAAACAAACATAATACATAAATAATCAAGAGTTTATGAAACATATTTATTATATTGAAATACGTAGTTTATACATACAAAAGTCGTATAATACAACCAAAATACAACTTAAAACATATATACATACAAACCTATACTTCCATAATTTACATATTAACGTTTAGTACATTTCACCATCATCCGGATTAAGATAATCGATATGTTCCACTTGGCTTCTTCGGGACCTCAGAAGTCAATCAAGATCTACGCATAACTCACAAAAGTATCATTGCATTTCAATAAGATTTGTCTCAATATCGCCGGGCCGGTCTCTTCGTGGACGTTGATATAGATTAACAAGATGTCTAGCAGTACGGCAGGTACGCGACCAATGTCCAGTCATACCACATCGGTAACAAACATCTTCTTTGTTTTTGATAGGCTTTTCAGACAAATCTTTCCCTTTATTTGGCTTCTGTTCATTCTTTGGTGCGCCACTTTTCCACTCCTGGTGGTTTGGCTTGAACCGTGAATTCTTGTAAACACTAAGTTCCAGTAATCACATTTAACTAACCCGGTAAATGAATTCGATACACAATTGTCGCAACGTGGCATAATAAAAGTGGAATCGCCATTGATTTCCAACACTCTCATTTGCCCTTGACGACACTATACACCCCTCAACACGATTCTAGTCGTAGGCTAACTACAAGAAGTGTGTCATAAAACACCCACAACTTTTACTCGAGTATGAACCGAATAGGCATTTATGGCGCCCCATAAACCAATCAAGACTAACCGCAAGGAAGCCTCGGTATCTTCTCAGATATCAAGGACGGATAAATCCCCCAATATATCAACATCTATCGTTGAGACTTTCACCGTGGTGACCCAACATATGCCGTTATAATCCCCCGCCATGCGTATGTTTGTCATAGTCAAGCATGAGCTTATATAACATGTATAGTTATATATCGTAGGTCTAAGAATTGTCGAATCCTTAAAATTCTAAACAAATATCATAGGACACGTATATAAATATCTTCTATGAATTCGCTTCGTCATACCAAATTCTCCCTACCATAGGGGCCTGGCAACTCCCATGGTATTGATCTAGTCCAGTGTGCTAATCTGACAACTTGATCACTAATCAATCACCATGTTAGTCATACGATGTTTCTCAGCCCTTAACTATCAACATTTATCCCATGTTTCTAGGTCAAGATGTATAACAAACAACCATGTTGCCTCTTGTTAATAGACTAACTTAGGATTTAACTTTTCACTCATCGAGGATACAAATACATGTATATTAGATGTAAATCGAAACATATAGATCTAAGTAAACAATATACTAGAAATAAACAATATTTAAATATTTGTTCACATAACATAATAGATACATACACGATTCCTAATTTAACCTAACACCACCGTAACATCCTGCCTAAGACCTATGCTCACTGCAGATGCTCATCACGCTTTTGCCTAATTCTAATGGGTTTGTAGCGGGTCGGCCGTATTGGCCTCCCTTGCTGCTACTTTACATACTTCGATATCACCCTGGCTGCTATTATCTCAATTAGGTGATACTTTCTAGGTACGTGCTTGATTTGTGATGTGCTCGGGTTCCCTTTAGCTGAGCTATCAAATTCCAGATTGCCACAAAGCAACTCAACTGGGGTCCCTTAACGCTAGGTACTACACCAAGCCTATTCACAAATTTCTTAACTAACATGCTTCTTTAATGCTTCAGACGCTGTATGTACTCAGACATTATGGGTAGAATCGCACAAGACTCGCTTGGAACTCCTCCAAGATATCGGCTTCCACCGCTGGTATTGTAAAAATACATACTGTGACCGGGAACGATACGTTCTCTATCGGGCTTGAAAAACCGCATCGGTGTACTGTAACTACTAACTCATCATCTCCACCATATACCAAGAAAGCATCTTAGTTCTTCCTCGTATACTTCAAGATGTACTTCACCGCAATCCAACGGCTTTCACCGGATTAGCTTCGGGTATCTATCGTTATACTCAACAAGATAAAGATACTCTCAGATCTAGCATCCTATAAATGGCCGCAAGGTACATCCTTACCTTGTTCATCTCAAAGACTAGTAGCGGGACACCCAGGCTCGAGTCGAACTCCATGTCTCTCATGGGGCGTATTTTTCTTGAATTACTGATACAACCTCAGCATCTTATTCACAGTATCCCGACAAAGTCCACTAGCCTTCCGGCCCGATCTCGATGGATCTTTATTCCAAGTATATTATGTCAGCCTAAGTCCTTCATTGAGAACATTTGGCTAATGCATTATCCTTGACCGAGTTTAGTAACTCAATGCTTGTTTCCAATTATATGTACGCCATCTACATACGTGATTAAGTGAACCATACATAACTCACACTTACCTTCTTGTATTAATAATAAGATTCTTCTTCGCTCTGATGGTGTTCCAAAACCGTGATTTGATCTATCAAAACGGTATATGGTCGCTAAGCACTACAAAACGGACCTTTGCAACTCGATACCTTCTTATTATCCATCATGTAGTAAGCCATAGTCCATGCCGTGAACTTGTTTGAAACTCTGTCTACAAGTCTAGCTTTTGAAAACATCGACGTTTCCATCTTATCATGTTTCTTAAATACCCATTTACATTCAATCGATCTAACCCCTATTTGGTAATCCAATATGACTAAACTGCTTCCGTACATAGAATCCATCTCAAATTGCATGGCTATTTTCCATTTGTCAAAGATTCTGCTATTTATCGCTTTATAAGAAGTGGGCTCTCTTCACTTTCAATGACGAAGGCTTCACCATACTGGGGCTTAGCTCATGTATTAACTGGTTGGATCTCCTAAAGATTAGTTCTTCCACAACATCCTCAAAGTGGATCAAGAACATCCTCATTGAGTGAGTTGTGAAACAATACCACACTCTTTAAGATGAGTATTGAACTTGCGGACTCAAATATTCTCCACATCTATCGACTCCAGTAATCTTTATCGTCTTTTATTCAATCGTTTTGTACTCATTTTGAAACTCAATTTCTCAAAGGACTCATTTTTGTGTCTCATCGACACACAAAACCGTATCTAGTAATCATCAATAAATGTAATGAAGTAGTTATAACCTCCTTACGTATGCTCATCGCCCACATACACGCGTATAATCCCCAATAAATCACTTGCCCTTTCATCAATCTAGCGGTGGCGCTTTTAGTCATTTTGCCTAGAAGCCAAGATTCACTTATCGTATGATTCATAATCAAACTTCAAGTATTCTGCACCGGAGGAGTTTCTTGATTCGTTCTCGCACATGACCCACCGCAATGCCATGTGTATGTTCGTTTAAGTCATTAGGCTTATTCCATTTTAAGTTTACGTTATACGACTCAAGAATCATGTCTAAAACCTAATAGACCATTTTCAAGGTAGACGGTACCAAATATTATCCTATCTCGGTGATCCTAAATTATCGGGGATCTATTGAAATGAAAATCCATCATTATTCAAAATGTAAACAAATAATATTCCCGCAAATCATATGAGATAGAAACCGGTGATAAAAGCTCAAAACAAGGCCCAAGAAATTTAACCGATGGATCCTATCAGCGTCAGCAACCTTCGCGCCATTCCCCCTCATAGATCCATTTCCCCTTTTCAGCTCTCTACTGACTCAGCCTCTCCATATTATGATAAATACGAGAACCACAAACTGCTCCAAGACTCACGGTAGAATTGTGGTTGTAAACTTCAATAACATACATACACATAGCCAGCTGGTCGAGACTATTCTTCCTATCATTTGTGAACTCCCGCAGGTCGACTTCTCGACTCCAGTTCCCACAATAATGACATTTGTCGCCCTTTCTAGCGTTCTCCGTCCAATGCCTGGGATTACTCAACCTCGCTTTGTTGCAACTTTTCTTCTTTCTTTGAATTTCTTCTTGTTTTGACCAAAAACGTATGAGTAGTTTTAGTCTTACTCTAGATTCGCCTCGACATTCTTGATCATCTTATGCAGCCGCTTAGAGATAACTCAAACTGCGTATTATCAAGTTCATGACAAAACGAGTAGAATTTATCTCGGGAAAAGACTTGTGGACGAGATCCACAACCAGCTTCGAGACACCGGTGCCTAGGGCGCGAGTCGACGATAATTAAGCCAATCATTTTAATGATAGCGGTGGTCAAGGGCCTCGCTCCATTCTCCCTAGTTGGCCGTCCACGAGCAATGACGGTGTCATATCTTCAAGCTTAGCTTCCTTCGAATAATTCCTCAAGTTGCCTAGATATGTCACGTAACGATCCACCCCAGTCGGCCCGAGGTTAAAATCATCAACAACCCGTGACACCGTGAGTCACCGATCGACTGGACGACAACATAAAAGACTTTATTTGGACATTAATAATAATAATACACTTTATCCATCGCGTAAACTAACAACACATCACACAAAGAAAATGTATCACCAACAAAACATACATCAACTCCGAATACAACCATATAATATGTACATAGTCTGCACACCTCTATTTATATTAGTAGTATGGTCACACACGACCCCTCAATATACAAGTCTGAAAGCTAGAAAACATAACAAGAGGAAAAAGGATTGTTGAGGATCTTCTATGCCACTACCGCCTCACCTACGATTAATCCGCAATTGCCAACACAAACCGGCAACCTCGACGATCAACTCGTAAACCTAGGTACGACGCCCGCCCACAGAGAATGTGAGTAAGTCGTGAAGTTTAGTGAAGAAATACCACGAATGGTATCCAAACTGGCCATAATCATAATTATATATAAAAAACATATGTATGAATTGCATTACTCAAGAACCACTACTCTCAAATTAACCAATAACTCGTTATTAATATTATTACCAAATCAACGAACACTCCATACATATTTTCATAACCATCAACAACATCGCACGATCAAATATTCATTCAAATAAACAACACAAACAATAAAGGTTAGTCCAAAGAAATGTACAATATCAAAACCCATCCACACATCCACTCCCCCAATCACACATCCACCAATATACACACATCACTCCCACACATATATATACATCACGATCCTAATCAAGGCTACTTCCACTCAATATGCATATCACGCTAAACCTCCTGTCGAGCTACTCACCAATGTATGTATATACACATATCATTCCACCCAATAACCTTCAAAAGGATACACACACCAACCACATACAACAATACACAACCACACGCAACATAATCACATACAACACACGTGGTATAATCACAACAACTACCACAATCTCATAACATCAATCTCAATAACAACAATTTCATAACATCAATCTCAATAACAACAATCTCATAACATCAATCTCAATAACAACAATCTCATAACAATATAGTCACATAACAAACACATACTAAATATATAACCATAATATACGAAGTTCCTCACGCGGTATTTGTACTCACCTCGAGCAAAAGCAACTATAATATCTCTAGGTAGTCCACGTGTTAGGTCCGGGCTCAACTCCTATCCAAAGAAATTATATACGTTATTATACATTCCGTTGAATAACCTCCCCTTAATATCTATTAAATCCCGAATATTATTATTCCACATCTCATAATTCAAAATGAATATCAAATCAACTTAAAGTTTTAACTATCCAACTTAACAAAATTTTAGTCATCGACTTAACAATTCTAGGTGGAAAAGATTACTACGCGCGTTTAAACGACTAATAAAACGACACAAATTCAACCATTCCAACCTTCCATATTTTCGGCTATCACCCTTACCCCAACAATATCACTTTAAACAATTTCTAATCAATCCAACAATCAATTTCCTCAAACTAATTCACCCATTTTTAACAACCTTTATTTCAAAATTCAAATACTACTCAATCCTACTCCCAAATCAAACTACATAATCTCTTATAACCACTTTAAAATCACAACCTATACTCCAAAAACAACTATATTAAACTCCACTAACACACTTTTATAAATTTTAACTTTTTCCTCAAAAACTCAACATAAGCTCCAAACATCCTATTTCTTCCAAAGTATAGCCTCCAAGTATTTAATCTTCATCAAACACGCTCTAACTCCAAATTCTACGAAGTCAACATAACATATTCAACAATTAAACCTGCTAATCGATCATTATCACTTCTATCACATAATCCAAACTTATATGATAACTTTATACCATTTTAAAGTTCTCAAGAAACTCGAAGTCAACTAAAGTCAAACTAAAAAAGTCAACATCTCAAATTCATGAAAATACTCCAAAGATTCCAAACTTAACTTCAAAACAACTATGGAAGACTACATAACATATTTTCAAGTTTAATATCCAATTGGTAAAAAGTCAAATCAAAAGTCAATCCTCAAAAATTCAAGAAATACTCAAAAAAGATTCGATTCTTTTCACTTAGATATGATGCAGGATGATGAGGAAGCTAATCCATAAATTTTCCTCGAAGTTTGAACAACACCTGATGGTAGAAATGGAAGGAAAATTTCGCGGGATTGGGAGAACGGGCCCCGGCCTCATGAGGAAATAGTGAGTTGGTCATGGATGAAGATAAGGAATGACCGAGAAGTAGATGTAATAATAATGGTTACGTCCCGTTTGGTTTGCGGTATTATTTCTTCACTTTCCGTACTTAAATCTCAATGAAACCGATTCCAAATGTAAAATTCTCAGACATAAACTACTCATATAATACTAGTCTTGGTATATCGATTTTATTCCGAAATTATTTATACTATCTCTGGTTCCTACCACCAACCGATATATGTAACACAATTCAATCGCTTAGGCGTAACGGGTTATTTCATCTCATATGTTGCCACCTTTTCATATTGAATCGAACGAAGGCCCATATTGGCAAGTACTTGTGATATCGAACATCCACAACACGACTTCAGGCTTTTGTGGGATCCTTTCCTCACGGAAGGCACTAATACAGTTTCGAGGAACCTTATTGTTCAAGACGTATTCAAGCATTCTCGCTTGGAGAATGATTCTGCTTCGAGACCACTCGCCAAAATTCAGCTATTCACCATGTACTTTCAAGGCCGAGCGAAGTCGGTGCCCTTAGGAGTAGTAGCTGTGGTAGCCATTATAATTATACAAGAATAAGTAAATAAAGACAACATAATCGCAGAACCATCATGCTAAACACTTACAAATAAATTATAAAATAAATACTAATACTTCAAATCTCAATTTAAATATATTAGTATCGGTGACCTATTATACTCCAACCAAACTAACACCGCATACATTTTAAATCCAAAGATAACAAAGCAGTTATCAACCAATTATTTAAAAACTACATAACTCTTGTGTCGCTAGCATGTTTATTCAAGATGCCACCCGAGTTTCAGATTCGACAAACCGTTAAGCATACCAATTAAACCAAATAATTACTGAGTGATCATCCGAAAAGTTCCATTACTTCAACATGATCCATTGTCATATCAAATTGTAAAATCAGAATACCCGCCATCACAAGCAGTCTGGGGATGATGAATCGATTTCACAACTTTAAAATTGGCTGATACATTGTTTAAATTTTAATGGTTAGATTATTATTACTTTGCTTTTTATTTTACTCACGCAATTGTAACACATATCAAGCATATGTACAATATGAAAAAATAAAACAAGTAATGCACATTCAGCAGGCGTATGATATGACCCTAGGCCCTATTACATTTTCAAACTCGAAACTAACATTTCGCAATTACATTTTCTCTTCTTTGTCTTCTGCTTCGAATTCCACTAAGCTTCGCTCTTGAATTACAATTAAATACACTAATCCCAACTTAGACAAAGATGCAATCTTGTGGGAGAAACAAGAAAATTAAATAAAATAATATGACTCAAGTGTGTCATTTACAACAATACTAAGACATAAACCTAAATAAAAACGCACATATCTATACACCTTCATTCCATTCCATAACAATATATATAGGTAAATATTAAAATAAATAAATACATTTAATGTCATATATATTAAAATGAAAGAAAATAAATGTGTGTTCATAATTGACTAATTAATTACCCATTATTTTATAATTAATTATCAATTAATGTAAATTTTAAATTTAAATATATTCATATTATTAATGATAATTATTAAAATAATTACCAACTCCTCCTAAATCATGGAATAATTACTTACAAGTAATTAACTCCAAATTCAAAATTTAAAAGTTACCTTTGAAAATATTTTTAAAAATTATCAATTAAATTTAAAATAATTATGAAAGTGGAAATACGAATCAAATTTAATGTCATTCAAGATATATATTCAATCATATTAATGACAAAATTTATGATTTAATATTTAAAATCAAAAATTAATAATTACCAATAATTTTGAAACAAAAACTAATTACATAAAATACATTTAGAATTTCTAAAACGGACGACTTAACTTCAACAAATTAAACGATCGGCCTCCGCCCACACAACCGACACGCTACCGTGGTGCCGGAGTACAGAAGTTACCTCCGGATGGCCGAACGCCCAACCGGCCCGGACGCGCCCTGTAGGGCTCCCGCAAGTCCGACGACATATATTGGTAATTAATTTCAGTTTTCAGATTAATTGCAACTTTTGTAAAAACGATTTGGAGGCAATAAAAAATTCAAAAAATTCTGGAACATCAACATCATTATTGAACACGTCCAATTGGAATTTCCTCAAAAACACTTCTAGTGTTTCGATAAAATCCAAAACAATTCAGAAATTCAATGAATTTTTTCGAGTACTTAAAAAATTTAAAAATTCTCGAAAAACCTCAGATGAACCTCAAAGGTCATTAACACGTATTAAAAATGAAAATGATTCTACTTCAAATTAAAATGTAAATTAATCAAGTTTTATTATTATATCAAGCCCGAAGACGGAGCAGCACCACCTGTCAACCTAGCAATGAAATTGCCGCCCATACGAAGAAAAGCTCAAGCAAGCCTTAGTGAATATATATCTCAAGAATGAAATTAACCTCCAATCACGAATAGTGTAAATTAAAGTAGATGATATCGCATACGATATATAAATAGTACATAATATTATTCAACTTAAGATCTAATGTAAGTCATTACCAATTTCATTATCATTTATGTATGTTCATAAATTCATCACTACAGAATATCTCCAAAGTCACGGTAATCAATAACATACGTACATTTCAAGAAAGACTGCAATAACACGCAACAATCACTCGACCTTACTCTATCAACTGACAATGACGACATCACAACTCAACAACTAACCAACTCAGCAACACAATCAACTCAACAATTTTATCAACTCAACAACTAACCAACTCAGCAACACAATCAACTCAACAACTTTATCAACTCAACAACTCTATCAACTCAACAACTTTATCAACTCAACAACTCAATATAAGTCCGGATTTCTACAACTAATGCGCATATAATCAACCTCAACCTGCAGGGAGAAACTTATGCCCGTCGACATAAGCTATCACCGAATCGTAACGAGGTACGAAGCAAAAACACCGCACGATACTTGGTGTATATGCAAATACCGGACAATACAACTCAACAAACACCATCAACTCATATACAACTCTTCCTAATACGACTCATGAGACCACAGACACAACCCAACAACTCAACCCACAATGCATATTCAACATATAATTTAACACAAAATCACATATATACACATACACATATCCGTAATCAAGTAGTTAATCAACACCCGTGAGATAGATACTCACCTCGGCTAGCTATATAAAAACTCCGCGCAATCACAACAACGGACCTTTCCCACGATCAACGCCTAAACAAGCATTCAAAATTATAATTACTACTTATAATATACAACTAGTAATATAACATTCTACTTATATATTTTATCTCATATTTATACTCCCAAAATAACCCAACGAAAGTTTCCATTATAACATTACTCCAACTTTAAGTTCGCAACTTTCCATTTTAATGATTGAGTTCCAATTACTAGTTTCAAAAGCCATAACGTTCCGATATTAACAACTAATCATCCCATTTCTAACCATCCTTAATCTCAAAACCCATTTAACTACTCAAACTTACAAAACTCATTTTATCCTAATATTCTCTAATCACATATAAATCACAACCTTCACCTCAAAACAACTATAATAACACTTTATACCATATTAAAATCGTAGCAATACGTAACTGAACGAAGTATACTGA
>JADFUC010000269.1:0-15000 GCA_019722365.1 Lithospermum erythrorhizon
TTAAAGTCTGCATCTGAGATGAGTTTGTCTTGGTGCTAGAATGAATCTTACGTCTAATCGTTGAGGTTACTGAAAAACTTCCAAGAGGTTAGGGAACCATTCTTCTTATAGAATTTATAGACAGATTAATGGATAGAAAGGTTGGATGCGCCTTATCCGGTTCTTGTCTTTTTTCTGCCTACTTTTATTCTATCTTGGGTACTTCACTGCCAGTTATGCCATTACCAATCACGCAGAACAAGAGGCTATATGGTTAGCACAATACGAAAAGAAGCTAGAAAGAAGTAAATAATAAGAGTTCAAACAGCCTCTTCTTTCTTATTTAAAGGGTGGAGTTGGCGCTCTATACTTCAGATTAGAATGAATGCCGGAGGAATCAACCTTGACTGATCAAGTACGGTAGACAACTGAAGACGATGACGCGCATCTTCCTTTTTACGATTCCGTTGTTCAAAAATCTATACCCGAATAAAGGTGAAAGGGCTACTCTTAGTCGTTTAATTACATCAACCCTTTCGAACCAGATATGGAATGACCTGCAAAATAGAAATGCTATTTTGAAACCGATAACTCGATGGCAGACAGAGCAGCAGCCTTCCATCCATCGGCAAATCTGCTCCCGCGCAGACGCCGGTATGCTTAACAATAAGATCTATTCTTGAAAACCTGGAAGTTAACCAGTGAGACTTCACATAGCTCTTGTGAGGGTTCGCCATTTCTTAGTGCTGTGAGCCTACGGGATAAGGAAAAGGAGGCTTATAGGATTTGAGCTAGACCTGTTAATTTAACTGAACGAAGTGGTCAAACCACCTTCTCTAGATTCTAGTTTGATACCCACTTCTCCTGAATGGCTTAAGCCTACTGAATACCCATGAAAGGGACTTTGCTTCTGTTTAATATGATTCCTATACCCTGGCTGGAACTTCAAATTAATGTACACCGCCCACTAACCATCTGGTAAACCGAAGGATATTCTGCTTCCTTCCAAGCCCAAAGTTCAAAAAAGTAAAATGCCTTCTTCTTACTATCTATTCAAAGTCTATTCTCAATTGGCTCTGTGTCGCTGCATGGAAAGCGGTAGACTGGTGCTTCTATCCAGTGAAGCACGAGAGCCTCCCTTCTTAGGCATTCACTATAAGGCTAAAACGTAAGACTATCTAATATAGGAAAAGAAAGAGGTAGAGGTATCAAACAAACATGTTGATTGAAAGGAAAGAGGTGAAGTTTATCTTAGGGAGAAAACTCCTGATACAGTCAACTACAGCTAGTGAGGAAGGGAATGGAAAGTGGAAAGAGGCATGAGCTCCCCCAGAGAGAGCGTTTGAGAGAGACATGAGGATTTGCTCTTAAAGCTTTCCTACACTCACATCAGCGATCATAGGTTGAGGATCAAATACTAAAATGTAAGCAGGGGTTAAGCAGCCGGATCCTGATGTTGAATGCGTTTACTTAATCCCTCTTTCGATTCTTTCAAATACTTTCATTAGACAAGTAAAGGCAACTTGACAAAGAATGAATTAGTCAGGACAGAAGCTACTCTCAATCCGTTTAAACCAGATTCCCTTAGTCTTAGGCTTCAAGCCGTCAAGTCAAGTACCAAGTGTTGAAGAAGAGTTCACACTACTGATATCAGAACCATTTAGGTAAGGACTTATTTTGAATCTAGTTCGTCTTTATTTCGAGTATCTATAATCAGAAATCCCCGGTCTTCCAGATCCGCTTCTAGCTGTCCTTCCTTTTGCAAGATCAGGTATTAGATGCGGCAAATCAAATAGGAAAAAGGGTCAATGTCGATTGAATCGCCGAAGAAGAAGGGCTAAGACGAATAGATATGAATCTAGGAATTAGGTCTTCCCCTTTACCTTAGTCAGACTGGCACGAAGGTAACCTTCGCTTCTAAGTTGACTGGAGAAGGTTCAAGGAAAACGAAAAATTCCCCCTTTCAGTAGATGATTAGGATGAAAGGGCTTTCCTTCAACATTCAGTGAAGGTGCATAGCTTCTTTGAATGTCCCGCTGATTGACTATTACATCTAGGGACGGGACTGATCCTGAAAGAGAGGTTTTTTTCTGGTTATGAGTTTAGATTGAAAAGCAAGTCGATGATGCCATAAGTCAAACTAGCGGGTGAGGCGAGAGTCCTTCACTGCACTCACTGGAGAGAAGGGATCATATCCAATCTAGTTGTAAGGTCTTATCCCCTTATTAGTAGCCGAAGTGTAAGCCGGCTAATGTTGGAAAAAACTTGAACATGTTTAATAAGCCTTAGTCGACCTTCGGAGGACAACAATTTTGTCCAACCAAAGATTCTCTTTTTCATTTTCTTCAGGTTCTCTCTTTATTCTATTGAGGGACAAGAAAACATCCAGGTACTAAATAGGAAAACTACCATTTAGGATTCCTCTTCAATGATCTGGGATTTCTGCGAGGAGCTCTGTTAGAGAGGAAGCACTGGCTCTTATCGAAAAATTGACCTTTTGTTTTGGCCATTACAAGATTACAATCAGCTTCTTACTTGTTTCCAGAAAGATTTTAAGCTTCTTAAGATTCAGTTTCTGTTATTAGATAATATTAGGAACATCGTTCGCAAGAGAGTGGGAGTGCTGGGCACGATCTCAAGCATGGAAAGGTCTTGACATTTCAATGATACCAACTCCTGTAGGCCTCGGCTTAGCACTTCTTCAGCTAAAATAAACAGGCTAGATTTGAACCTTGTCGCAGCCCTCGATCACTTGGAAAGTACCCATGTGGCACACCATCCACAAGCACTCCAAAGTGTTCATTACATAAACATCCATTTTAAAAATTCCGCCATTTCTCACAAAAGCCCATTCGATCCAAAAAGATGCTTTTGCCATATCCTGACTTTCTTTTGACCCCCCCATCCCTCCTATTAAGCCTTTAGGCAAAAATCCCCTATCACTTGTTGCCACCTCGTGAGCCAAGGAGATCTTATCTACAATAGTGAGTCCTTTAACAAATAACAAAAAAAGCTCCTTTTTTTTTCCAACAAAATGATTTTAGGGAGAATCAAACTCATTCTTCGAGCTAGATCCTATTTTTTAGAAAAAGTGACAAAGCTCTCCTTCAAATATCCCATAAAGAAAGGTAAGTCGGAATTGGTGAAAGTGTGAAGGACTTTAGACTTTCGGAATCGGAATAAGGGCAATTCAATTGGAATTCAAACTTAGGGCTTAACAGCGCCTTCAGCAAAGAAATGGTGAACCGCCTTGATCAGGTCGTCTTCCAACAGTGAGAATAAAAAAGACCTGGGAATCCATAAATTGAAAGGATAGGGGCGGCACAGCCCCCAACCAAGGGAGTGGTTACGTTCAGTATGTCCTCCCTTATTCCCGACATGCTATGGTGCTCTGGGGCCGTCTCGCGAAGATCTTCGATCCGAACCTTCGCATCTACTCTCTCTTAGAGTATGAACCAGGCCTTCGCTACTGCTCAACCTCGCTATCGCATTGATTCTTGCCGGCCCTTCAAGATTTCAATTCCTTATTAAGATCGAGATCTTGTTCCATTAGACCCAGTTCGGTCAGATCAGTTCCATAGCTTGCCTGACCGGGCTTTAGTCTTTGGTCGGGCTGGCCGTAATGAATGATCGTTGTTCGGGAACAAAACAATAAGATTTAAGGGCTCTCACATCGCTCTTCGCCTAAAGATACTTCGCTCTTCGATCCTTCATATTGCAAGAATATACGCGATCTTTGAGCTATGGCTCAGTTGCTTCGCGTACTGGACCGTAGGGCATACTGCAAGAGCGTAGGTGAGTGATAAGCGTAGAGGCGTCTTTAAGGAAGCGGGCAGCAGTGTGATTCCAAGTGCCGTCGCGATTGAGATCTGCAGGGTGGCGGGAACTTCGACTGCCTTGTATCAGGTAAAGCCACCGAAGGTGAAAAGGTAGGCTTAGTAGGGCTCGAACCTACAATATCACCGTTATGAGCGGTACGTTTCAACCAATTAAACTATAAGCCCCTACTCTACAGTAATTGCTCACTTCGAAGAGCGGACGGAAAGAGTGAGGCCTTTGCTCTATCTGCTTCTTCTTCTTCCCAGGAATGAACAAATATAACAATAAGAAAATCCTTTTTATCAATTTTTTCTTATTGTTTATAATATATAATATATTATATATTTTTGATTCTGTGTCATCTAATTGTTGCAAGCGGCCCTTTCGCGACTCAAACTGCCGGTACGCTTTCCGCTCGCAACGGCTCAAACGGCGGAGTTTCTATTTGCTTGCAATGCCGGCTGTTCGCCTTTAGCAGCAGAAGGTTAGGCCGACGACTTTAGTAGAGCTACACCCAAAGTTTTTTCCTTACCTCTTCCTTTCTGTCAATGTTGCCAATTCTTATAATACTACTGTACCCCTCGTGTATACAGTTGTCCAACTACTTTCTTCCTCCGACTTCTTTAGCCACTTCCGCATCTGTCGTATTCGGGAAAGCTTGCTTCGCGGCGGAGCATTTAGCAATGCCAGCAGCCTGGTGAAGGCTGGCTGTCTGAGGACAGGTTAAGGCAGGGCCTACTGGGCTTGCTTCTCATGAGATTGGGTGAGGGAATCGGAAAGGGGCTCCTAAACCGGGCGGGCGGGCTTTTGGACACACGGAAAGGGGGAAGTGGGTGGAGGGGGCTTCTCAGCTAGAGTTGGGGTGGGGTCGCTATAGTGGCTAGGGTGAGTCTTCCTACACGGCTGGACGCCCGGTTCTAGACAAAGCTGCGGGGGTTACCATCACATCTTTTCCCGATAGACTCGAAGCTCTTCATAGTCAGTCGGGATATAAAAGATTCTCTCAAAAAGAGACAGACCAGAGATGACAGAGGAAGGTATTCGGTTTAAAAGAAATATGGCAGGAACAGCTTCAGTCCAAAATTGACTAAGGACAGAAGCAAGCTACAAGCATTAGCAACCGCTAATCTAAATAGAAAAGAAAAAGAAGCAGCGAAGAAAACAAGACACTAAGTTGTTGCGCTAACTCACTAGCGTTAGCGCACTAATGGCTTCCAGCCTCCTGCAGGTCCCTTTATTCCTCCGCCTTTACACGACTTCAAAGAGTACCTAAGGCGTATTAGTGGTTTATTTCTCAAAACGGATTGATTTTGACCGTAGCTTTTAGACAGCTCGTCTGGACTTGGCTTTGACCGGTCGGTCGATCCCGCTTAGTACTTTGGTAAAGGATTCGGCGCCTCCACTTGATGCTTTACGCCCACGCTTCGTTCAGGCAGCGCTCCTCGGGTATGTCTTGCCAATCGCCAAAGCGGTGCCACTTCCTGAATTTGATGCGGCCAAGCTTCGGAAACCGTCCCTTTAGTGAAAGGGTACAAGGCTCTATCCCACCCCGGGACGAAGAGAAAGAGAGGGGGGGAAGGCCCAATTTCCGAGTAAGCCTGAGTTCCATTGGGGTCCCAGTCCCAACACTAAACTTGAAGCTTGGAGCGAAATAAAAAAGGAAAAACAATCGAAGAGCTCACAAAGACGTGTCCAAATTAGCTACCCTGATTCATGAACAGATGCATCTATACGCCATGATAAGATCTTCTGGTACGGCAGTTTCCCAATGCAGAAGAAAAGCTCAAGTCTGTCCTATCATCGGTCGGGAGTGCTAACGAACCAAATCCTCCGAGATTCCATCCCCAATAGATCACTCGCCATCCCAGGCCCCTGTAATTCGTCAATTTAGCTGCCCCAACAAGATTACCGCGACAAACCCTCCATTTCACTGTTCACGCTCTTAACTTGATTATTTATTTCAATCTCTTGCCTGAGATTTAAGCTGAGAAGCAAAGGTCTTAAAGACCGTGGGAACTGTTGGGCCTTTATTGAGATCAACTTGGCTGCGACCTTGTTCTGACTGACCTGGGCCCTCTTTTCAACAGAGGCCTTGTCCACAATAGCCTTCACCACTTATCCTTTGGCCCACCGCTTCCTCTCTCTCATGTCTGAGCTCAAAAGATCTTCTTGCACATTAGCTAAGAGGGCAAAACGTGACCCTGATTCCATCCTGTCCTGAGGGGCACTGCTCCTCGACGTACGCTGAACCTGACTCACCCCCCTACACCACCCCTGCCTATTAGGGCTTCACCACCTTTGTCAGTCGCATTCTGCTTGAAATTCCTCCTCCTAACAGGTCTCTTAGCCGCTTCATATTTGGATTTGATTAACACGGATTTGAAGACAATGCAGAGGGTAAAGAATCATTTTGCGTATCCCAACCAAAAAAAGAATTGTTCTGACTTTATTGTGTCACAATCCTACCATCAATGGTATTCTATGAAGCTTCTTATTCAAGAAGTAAACTCTTCTTCTTTCTTTCTGATTAGCTGGACTTGAGGACTCTAGGAAAGTAGGCTAACAGAGGATATGCCAGATCTTTATACTATGTCCACTTAAGATGCTATAAAAAGAGGAGAAATTGGCTAATTCTTATCGATGATATTACCTACCTATTCCGACAACAGCTTATGATATCACCTCGGGTCACTCCCCAAAGAGTCGAACCCATTCCTTTAGCATAGCAAGGCTACGTGGTCTTCTTCCCAGCGGATTCTATACCAGTCTTCTATCCAACAGCGCTTACTCTCGTTGCGGTTATTGCATCAAGCACGGGTTACGAAAGCAAGGGCGTTAAGGCTTTCCTTCTCAGATAGGGCCTAGGGACTCTTTTCTCGGCGTAAGGATTGGTACTCTAATATGCATGTAAGGAGCGCATTCACGAGCACTAGCTTTCCTGGCTTGTTCACATTCACCGAATAGATCTTTGCCCTAGCCCTGGCTTTCACTCGATCGAAGGTAGAAGAACTTCCCAAGGGATGTAACAGAAGTCCTAAGAGATGGACTTAGAAAGCGAAGGACAGCAACGGAAATTAGATCTCTAGATGGCTAGGAACGAAGGAAGGAGAAAAGAGTGGAGGAAGGAATGCGATGCTTCTTTGCCCAATAGATGCGTATAATAAGGGGTTAGCTAGACCATGGAAAGGAAAGTAGTCTAAAGTAGGGCGTGAGGCGTAAACACCCCTTTTGGCAAGATCATACCTGGATCTAACCCCTCGAGAAAGCACTCTTGCCTTGATTTAGCCGATTGAGCTCTTTTTCTTCACCAGACTCTTTACATTATGCATAGGCGACGCCACAACTTAGTTTTTCAGCTTGTGAAAGTGATCTCTTTGCTTGCTGTTTACTGATTCTTTTGAATCTTTTGAGTCCAAACGGTCTTATGGTTTTCTTACTTTATGTTTCGGAGTCATTTGATCAAGGGATCAAGTCCTAACTAGAAATATCTTAAGAGAAGACAAGAAATCACATGATGAACATGTTTTAAGCTAATCCGTATGTCGAGCGCTTGGGTGAGCTTGTGGTCACTGCTCCTCGCTTGTTCCAAAGAGCTTCATTATTCTACACTACATACGATATTCCATCCGGCCTCACTAGCTCTTCGCTTGTTTGTACAAAGAGTATGCCCGAGGAGGCTCCACGCCTACTACTTTAATCATCACATGGCTGCTAAAGCAAGCTAAGCTTCGCACGGCCGAAGTTACAACACGTTGGAGAGCTTTTGAGATCCCGTCCTAAAACGCCCATTCCCCTATAGTTCCGAAGTGATCCTCATTCTCACCGCAGCCTTCTTAAGTTAAGCCGAAAGAAAGCCGGGCAAGAATCTCATGGTAGCACGAAGGGGAAGCAGAATCGTATCTGTGGTTCTTCGGATCGATCACAGCCGTCGTTTGGCTTCCACTCCAGTTGACCTCTCTTGTTTCCATCCCCCCGTGAGAAGGTAAAGAACAAAACCAACCCAGAAAACCACAAAACCTATGCCCCTATTAGTAAAGCTCCTTTGTGTCAGCTAACTTCATCTCCTTTAGCTGTTGTCTTTGGGCCCAAGCATTTCCAGGTGATGCATCCGGATGCTTTTAGGATGATGATCATGTCTCGGAGGGATGAGGAAATGTTGATGTTCTATTTCATTTTTTGTATTAAAGTACACTCAATCCACTTATTTCTCTTTTGAATATGGTCCCACGAACTCAGATCCTCCCTATACTTTAAAGCGAAGTGGAATCCTCATCTTGAATTGGCATAAAAGCTGACTCACCATGCTTCTTCTGACTTTTGGGACAAACGGAATGGTGTGCTTTAGGGTCTTCTTGTATCAGAGTTGTTTGCTTAATCTTCAACTTTTCTTCACCTCTTATTTGAATTCTATATTATGAAGGACATCATAGGGTCTAATTACCGTCTGAGGTCGATAGGGCATCACTTTCTCGATTTCAGTATTACGAATATCTCAAGTCTGTTGTTTCTTGATCTACGACCAGCCTCTACTCCCACCTTGGGCAGCCCTCTTTCATCATTCTTTTGGTCATTCCTTCTTTTGACCGCTAAGCCCGGAACAAGTCACGGAACTTTTCTTTCAATGGCAGCCGGATTGGAAACACTAGTCTTCATCTTCGTCAATGATCGAACTTAAAGATAAGGAACTGAGTGCCATTTGATGAGTAACTGAGAACAAAGGAGAAGGATATGGAAAGAACAGTAATGAAAGAAGAAGTCATTGCTAGTAGTAACGACTTGTCACGATCCATTGTCTATAGAATCCATGTCCTAGGTGTATCAAAAACATTCTTTTCGCTAAGCGGCAATAAAATAGAGTGAAAGTACCACCTCCCGAAACCAAAGGGCTAGATTAACTAACAGTCCTTCCGAACCGCAGGAGATAGCTGCTCATCATACGGCTCACCAACTTGACTTGCCTCTATGGGAGGCTCGCTCCGGGCAGGTTCGATCATCAATACACGGCTCTACGAAGGAAGGGTTGGGTTAGAGTGTTTTCAATGATTATTTTCCCCAGAAATGTGAGTCTGTTTTGTCCACTTTCTGCATCCCCCTCTATCAAAATAATCAAAAAGGAAGGCGAGCTTGCTTTTTATTCCCGTGTTTGATCTCTCCCATCTCTGCCTCGCTCGTTGTCACCTATGTTGAAGAAAGGTTTGGAACCCTGTAGAGAATGAAGAGGGGCCAAGGATCTTTCTCTCAACAGTGCTTTTCCAGGCTCCACTCTACCCCTGAATAAGTAAGGCCCTGTTAGCTCATGAAGATGAGATAAAGAGGCTCCCCTTAGCTCTGCCAGGCACTGGACAGGGTTGCCTTGTAAATGTGTAGAGCCAAGTGTAGTGTGGTGTAGTAGTAGGCACTCTAGGCCTCTTCCCGCCATTGTCACTCCAGTGCTTCGGTACTACGGACCCTCTGCCATCCATTGCAGAGCTGTTTCCATGAGCGGGGGGCTAAGGCAGTTTGAACCAAAGGTTGAATGAAATCGATTCTTTTTAGATATCAAAATCGAAATAGTATAGGGATGACAGATGGATCTATCTATCTATTAAACTATCTGACTCAAAATTTTATTATTGTTAAGAAGGTAGTAGCAAGAAGCCCTAAATCCTTGATTTGGCTAGGAAAGACTGCACTGCTTTGGGCTTGGGGAAGCGAAGGGAATGAGCCTGACTGCTTTTCCTCCACTTCTTTTTCCTGTGCCCAGTTCCGCATAGCTTCTGCGCGCCATTAGCGCTTTGCTCTCCTCTTATTCTTCATTGAGGTTCGGATGGATTTCCGCCGTTCTTTTTCCCTAACTAAAATAGAAAGGCTGTATCACATCGAGATGTCGATTCGTTTTCCCAAATGAGATGGAGAAATTGTAACCCCTATTTGTAATTTTTGGCCCTTCATCTTTCTGAATCGAGACCCGCCCGCCTGCGTCGTTCCAACAACCGGTGGGGAGCACTTCAGTATACGATCACGCGCAGTAACTGGGAGTCCTATTACACCTAAGGCCAACTTCAATTCACCAAACCAAGGTTCATCTCGTGTAGTGATTGTGGACTCGTACAAGGATATTGAGTAGACGGTTGATGTATCAGACTCGACCCTATCTTTCGTAGCATGCATTCCCATCCGTGTTGCAACTGATTCGGTAAGCTACGTGTCCGGTGCACGGAGAACTGCCTTCGGTCTCCCAAACTGACTTACTCGTGGCAACCTTCCGGCCGCCCAACGACCTATAACGCTAGTCACTACTCCCACTGAGGCTAGGAAGTAAGCCCCACAACCCAAAGCGGCGAAGAACAAATAGAATTTGCTACAAAAGCCGGCTAACGGGGGTATTCCTGCGTATGAGAACATAGTAATGGAGAAGGTAATAGCCAAAATAGGATTCGTTTTGGCTAGAGCGCCCAAATCCGCTATATATTTGACACGGGTTTGCCGTAATGCTAAAACTATGGCGAATGCATCTATCGTCATTAATGCATAAATAAAGATACCAATTAGTAGTGATTGAATTCCTTCTATGGTTCCACATGAGAAACCAATATAACCTACATGTCCAATTGAACTATAAGCTAGAAGTCTTTTTACTGTTTGGGCCATGGCGGCCAGTGCTCCTAAGATCATAGAAGCAATGCTGCAGAAAAAGAAGATTTGTTGCAATGTAGCTCCATAAGAACCATAAATAAAAACACGTAAAATATTAGCAAAAATCGAGATTTTAGGCGCAATAGAAAGGAATGCTGTAACCGGGGTGGGTGAACCCTCATAGATATCAGGTGCCCACATATATAGAGTCAAAAGAGATATGGAGTCCGAAGGGGAGGGGGGTTTTCTTCGGGGCTCGAGAGATCGAATAGATAGGGCCCCACAAGTTTAGAATTCGCCGCTGGGGAATTCACACGAAAGGGAACGAGGAATCTCAACGAAAAAAGTTTTCTGAACCGAACGAAAGTCGCTTTCCATCAGACGGCTGTTCTGTAACTCTACTCTCGACTTTGGATTATATATCCAAAAAGGTCCGCTCGGCCATTCCACACGCCACTCAGCAGGCGTGGTTATTCTGAAGTGGATTCTCTCTTTTGTAGTAGATGCCGAACCTGCTGTGCCCCATTGACTAAGAAGGGGGCGGGCGCAGCAGCTACATGGACCCCTTCCTTTCTGTTGTTGCCAGCGCTTTCCCGGGCCGAGCCGGAATTATTAGAAAGGGAAGGCAAAGCCCGAAGGCTGCTATCCATAGGCCAGCGGGCGGAACGAGGAGAGGCCCGGCAATCATACCACGGCGGTCAAAAAGCGTTCTCAGATAAGACGCACTGTAGGCCATCCTCGCTTTCGTTTTCGATGAAAAGAAATCCAATCTCGTCTCGATTCTCGAAAGCCTTTTCTCTGCCGTATTCCTTCGTCGAGCCTTTTCCTTAATAGTTGGGGAAGTATTCTCTTATTTTAACTTGGCGGGCATTCTTCCAGTCAAATCGTGGGTTTGGTTTGAACATAGACTCAAACATGATTTGAAGGATCCTAGCTACGCCATGTTCAATACAAAATAAGGAAAAGCTGCAGGGATGACAAAAAAGAAGCTTTCCAGGTCCTATCGAACCTGCTACTTCATTCCTGTGTTGGACTGGAAAAAGGACCAAAGAGAACTTATCTGTTTCTTCCTCCCGCAGTCGGCCCGCGTTAGAGGGGAAGATTCGAAAATCGGAAAAAGACAGAGGGAGGGGAGCATCTTATTCTTCGCGAGAACTTCCGGATCGGAGAAGCATCTGAACGGGCTGTCTATTTGCTATGAAGATCCAGGGCTTTGGGAACCCCAAAACGCAGTCTTTTACTTTATAGGATAGACAAGAGATAGATAAAGGATATGGGCCAATTTTCTCAAAAAATGGAGAGATAAAGAGCAGATGGATCCTATCCTCCTATATCGAGCACTCATTCCTATGATAGAAAAAGATCTTCGTCAAATGGACTTTGCCTTAGACTCCATTGGAACAAAGCAAAGAAGGAGGTGGAATGGAGAAAGGAAAGGGACAAGGGCGGTCTGCTTGGCGCAAGGCTGTTGGTTCGGGGGTGGAGTACAGTACTAGTCCTCTGACTTCCAGGTGGTTTCTTTTGGGCTGCTGTTCACGTTGATTCGCCAATACAGCCCCTATAGTTTTCGTTACCGAGATATCTTTTTTTTCATTGTTCCCAGGATTTTTGGGTAATCTGGCTCCATGCTGCAAATGAACAAATCTGAACTGAACCTTGTCAGCTCTTCTTTCTTCCTCGCGAGCAGGAAGCACACCAGCAGTGCTGCGTGACCTTTACTTTGTTTTTTGCACTTGACTGGGTGGACAGTTGACCGGAAGAGAACTTCGATTCGCCCGGCCAGCAGGCGGGCGGCGTGCTTATCTTGTGTGACAACACTACAGAGCGAGTGGCTCTTCTAGGCGGGCAGCTGTGTGACAACACTACAGAGAAAGCGGCGCTTTCGTGTAACATGCTATGGTCTCAACGCCCTTACGAGGTAGTGCCTCACGCGCTCTAAGCCTGTCTGCTAAGGCTAGGAAGATTGGCCGCACCTGAGCGGTACCACCCACCCCTACCCTACCACCTATAGGGTGGCCGGGTCCGTCCTACAGCCGCCCGAGGGAACTGTAGTGATCTGAATAGGAATCCTACTGCGATAAATAGAACCCTATAAAATAGCTCACTCAGATCGAGCACCAGTGATTTCATATCCGGTTAAATCTTGATCGAAGTGGGTAGCCCAGTAGACCCATAGATCATGGAACAAATAGGGTGGGTAGGCCCAAGGACCACACTAATGCATAGGCGCGAACTCGTTACCGGGCCGTGCGACTCTCACTGCATACGGCTCGCAATAAAGACCCTAAATCCATCCGAGCCTTTTCTTCCACCTCTCCTCTCCTCTCCAATCCTCGATCAAACTTTGCCCCCAGGTGAAATGGGGTCCTTCGCCTATCGTATGTATCGGCTTGGCTTCCTTCCAAACCAAGGAGGCATTCTGGCGGACGCATGCGTGTAGGAAGGCCGACGACTACATAAGCTAAAAGACTACGACTACAAGACAAGCCGGAAGCGACTCGCTTCTATTCTCGTTGGGATTGGATATAGATAGGGAATCTATAGATCGTAGTAGTTCGCCAACCTCTCTAACTAACATACGATAAAATTTCACTTCAGGGCACGGCCAAAAAAAGAAAGAGCTTCGCTCGGTTGGCCTTCCTACTCTGACGAATTTTTCTCTGAAGTTTACAACAAACAAGTGGGAGAGGCAGGATTCGAACCTACGTAGAAAAACTTCAAAAGATTTACAGTCTGTCGCTTTTAACCACTCGGCCACTCTCCCCTTCCCGGGCCGAGGCCCCCCTCAATAGGTTCTAATTCAAAGAAGGGGGGCGGCGCCCTGAATCAAAAAGCTTATTAATTGATTGAATTGAAGGGAACTCAGACTATTAGCTTAGCTAGCGTTCCGGGGGAATCTAGTTATTTAGTCAGTTCATAACAATCTCTGTAGTGCTGCTTCTGTCAGATAGCTTCTCCCCTCATGTAGTCGTCGGCCTTCCTGCTCCCCCTTCGTCGCTTCCTGGCGAAGCTGCGAGCCTACTTTAAATGAAATAGCTTACGCTTACCAAGCCTAATCTAACATTAGGCTGAGCAAGCAAAGCAAGCTTTCCTTCTTTTGTTGTGGGTCGCGCCTCACCGCAGGCACTGAATGAATGACCCCCCTCGTTACCAAGAACTTCTGTTGCCACTAGTGGCGAAAGAAATTAGACCATCCCACCCCAAAACACCTGGAGCCTAAAGAGAAGAGAGTTCAGTCTACAAGAAGCTGGCAGAGCTTTTAGCCATTGGGCCACATCCATCTATCCTACCTAAACAGTAACCCTTTTCTTGTTCGTTCTTCGAATGAGGCTAGTGGAGACTAATTCCTTCCAGCTAATGAAGATACTAGTCCAGTCTTCCCAGTGGATCCTTCTTATTCCTAAGAATTGAACAAACCAAGTTAACCTATATGAGAGTGAGGAATCAAAACCAACAAGAAACTTCCCACTTTTGATGTCCCACGATTCTGCTAGTTTAGAAACTAAGGAGAAGGACACCACCGGAGGCAAGCGCTAGGTCAGAAAAGCGAGAACTCGAAATTCTCCCCAAGTAGGATTTGAACCTACGACCAGTCAGTTAACAGCCGACCGCTCTACCACTTGAGCTACTGAGGAACAACGATTTAAGGAAGCTTCTGACTCTCGTTCTTTGGACCAACCTATGACCGAAAAAGGAGTTCTCACTCTTTTTCACATACACCGGGAGAAAAGATACGATAGCAAGCTCCTTCCCGACCGGGAGGAGAGCCTCCAGGAAAGGAGGCGGCGATCAACCATCCACTCCTCGAGATTCATATTGATCAATTGATCTCTGCCAGTTTGCTAAGTAGACCTCACTCTAATGAGGGGCAACAGTGCTGGAACTCTTCCTGCCAAAAAAAAGGGACCTACTTTTCATCCTAGGAGTTAGCAGGAAAGAGTCCCCTCTCTGTCTCTCCGAGTTTCTACTACTAAGTAGCACTTCTGCTATTCAATCATAGAATTGATTCCGATCAAGCTGAAAAACGTAAGCCCCTATATATAAAGAGTTAGTAAAGCGCTAACGCCCTATCTATAGTGGGTGGGCTCCTTTCCTTTCTCTTGCTCGTTAGCGCTCTTTTGATTGCTGCTAGGGCGCCCCCTCTTCTTTCTCAAATTCCACTTTATCGCTTGTTAGTCAAGCTTCTAGCCTGGGATATTCGAAGAAGGGGCAGGCAGAACCCTATACCTATACAAGGCCGGTCTCATCATTCACGCTTTTCTCCCGTCCGAGAAGAATCTCCATCTGTTTAAGTGGGCGCGAGCTATAACTTGGTGTCAGCCTTGGTTCTTTGTTATGAGCTGGCTAGACAAAGATGGATTGAAGGTCAGATAGATTGGAGTTCAAGGCACAGGACCCTCGATCGACCATAGGGCTTATTTACCCTTACCGAATTCATTCTATTGAAGCGTAACGTAAAAAAAGTGCCTTCATGTTTGTTGCATTTCTTTGGTTTTTGAAGTTCAAAATGTTGTCTGTACTTAACAAAGGAAAGCCCCCTTACCCTAATACTATGTCATCGATTGATTAAAGTTCCGTGCTGCTCAC
>JADFUC010000269.1:20000-112623 GCA_019722365.1 Lithospermum erythrorhizon
GCGGCTTGTGATTGAGTGATAGATTGATCGACGCCCGAAGAAGGCTCGACCGAAGGAATGAGTCACAAGGTGAATTGTAAGCCCCAACGACAAACGAACCCGCGGGCGGAGCATTTCGACTAGCCCTCCTTCTTAATTGACTTCCACCCACCTTTTTTTTCACTTCCTCTTTATCGTCATTCTTCTGTTTAAGAACTGCGCCCCATCCCCTATTTGATGGACTAAGGCTGGAAAGAGGTGCTTGCTTTATGAAACTTCAACCTTCTTTCTTCGATCAGAATACGAATAAGATCAAAAAGGCCATCATTAGGGCAAACAATGCAATAGCTTCGGTTAGAGCAAAGCCCAAAATGGCATAACTGGGCCATCGTTTAGCCAATGATGGATTTCGCGCCACGGAATGTCCTCAAGGAACCAAGGACGTTTACCGACAGCAGCTCCCGCTAAAGCAATTGTAGCAGCTCCGCACCTATTAATTTTGCACCTTCTAACATCTCGAATTGAGAATTCTCGTCATGCTTTTTGATGAACGATTTCTGTTATGAATTCCTTGTCGATTCTTCGCCTCGTTCCTTTTCTCTTGGGCATCTCGCTTGGAATGTCACCCGGGCATTCTTTTCAATCTTTTACCTTAGTACACTGAACACCAACCCAATCTCGAAGAAACTTCTTCTTGCAACTACGAAAACTACAACAACCTCCGTGAACAGACGCTTTGTCAGTTAATTAGAGTGTTATAACTATATAAATATATACAAGAGTCCCGCAAGCAGCAATCGGAGGAGATTCCGCTCTTTCTTTAGGAGAGGTCCTAATCCCATTAGGCCAAGAGTCCCTCTTCCCGGTTAAAGGAGAGGCAAGACATAAAGCCTATCATACTCTAAACCGTGATAGGAGCTGCCGAAGACGATGTTCATTGATCAGCAATTTTCCAATCTTTATTTAGTTGGAAAGTTCGAATATAAGCTATCATCCCCTAGAACTGAGGAGAAAGAGGTCCCACTCTCAACTACGACGAGCTTTAGCTGGGGTGGGGACAAAATCAGAGATAGAACAAAGGAGCGGAAGCCACTCGACTGTAAGGACAGAAGTGAAGGAGCGTAGTCAGAATCTCACTTCCGATCGCTGCTGGAAGTACCCAATAGTTCGGGAGCTTCCAGGATTGATCTACCTATAATGGGTTCCTTTCCGAGCGGGGTAGACTTCAGGGAGCTCAGTTTGTCCATGGGCGAAGGGGAGAAGCTGCTGTGCCAAGAGTTTGAGTAGGAAGCCGTCTTAATAAGACATTAGATTCTCATTCATCAATAACTCGACTTACACCTTCTCACACTGAAACAATTGGATCCGGTCCGGAAGAAGAGGAAAACGAGTTCACCTCAAATCAAGCAAGAAAACGAGAAGAACTCGCGGGAGAGTTTGAACAGCACGGCATTATCCCCCGCGATTCCAAGATGAAGAATAGAAGTTCCGAGCCCGCACTATTTAGTGATTTGGGATCCAACTCTGTTGTTCTCACCTGCCCTGTCATGTCTTAGGGATCCAAGCCTTCTTTCTTGGCGAGAAGAGGTCCGGCCAAAGCAAAAGAAAGAGGAGAGGACTTCCTATTCCTAATAGGCCAGCCTCCTACTATGGGAAAGAAGAGCTTTTTCTCTCATATTCACTTCTATAGAAGTAGTTCGCTTAGCCGCAGCTGAAGCCATAGATCTTGCCCGGAATGCTCCCAAGGTTCATCGGTCGGACTCCTCATTGGAAAAAAGAATGGCAAAGGGTGGTCTACGATCAGGGCTTTCTTCAAAGGGAGGGAAGGGCTACTAATAGTGGTGCGGTATCTGGAAACTCCCCTTTCGAAATGGGAAGAATAGCGTAGTCGTAGGAAAGATTGGTTCGAGGTGCCCTCGTTGTGATAAAAGGGAAGGAGATCTTTATAGCATCGTTCCCCACTTGTCAGCTCTCGTCTCAGCTGCAAAGCAGTTACTCTCTGGCAGGGACTAGACCATTTGGCTACCTAAGCCTTTGCTTGCCTTCTGCTGATGCCTATACCTTTCCCATGCCTTTGCAGGGTGGTACTGCTCAAATGCTAAATTCACTCTTGCTGAAACTACTTGTTCAGGGTAAACCATAGGAACTTGAAGTGATCATTGAAGATTTCGGTAAAACTGACAAAGGCAGAGAAAGAAAGCAGATAATTCGTCATGTAAGAGACATGAGTGAAAGCCAGCTGGTTACAATCAAAGATCTACTCAGGTTTATGCTAACTATCCAATCTCGTCCTCCTATGCAGCAAATTAACAAAGCTCCTCCATTATCACGAGACTCCACTAGTGAATCTACACCCAGAGCACGCCTTTGAGAAAAGAGAAGTCAACAGCAACTAGGAGGTTCTCTACTGTAGTTCCGTGTATGGATAGTAGATGGCCTAGAAAAGAGAAGACTTGAATTTATACAGCAGAAGTCATTGTGAACGCATTGAAAGAGAATCCAGCACATGGCGGCATGACACGACAAGATTTGCGAGATGCAGCTCGGCTTCATATAGGTGATAGAGGTCTGATGGATCATGTTCTAAAAGAAATGAACAATGTGATTGTAGGAAAGAACGTTGTGCGTCGCACAGTGAACCCAGTAACTCGAATTTTGGAATATTCCATCCGTGAGGGTGGTAATGAGGCTAACCTTTCTCAGCCGAAAAGAAGCACCTCGAAAGCTTCTTACAGCATCATCTCGGGTGCCAGGTCTGATGTTTACAATGATTTGCTGATCTCTATAACAATGTTCTGTTGGATTACAGAGGATCACATCTGGCTACTCAGCCTATTCTGGAGAGTAAGCACTTGGCCAAGGAATGGCCATTTGGGGACGCGGAGGATCAGTATCTGAGGTTCATTTGCCGATTAGTGAAAAAGATTGTGTGGCACAGAAGCGGAAATGGAAATGGTGCTACCAGTTGGTCAAATCATTGTAGTTCCAATGCATCCAACTGTTGGAGAGTTGAAGCAAGCAGTAGAGAATGTCCTGAAGGACACGTACTGTATAACAGATGAATTTGTCTTGATGGAGATTGTTGAGCTGGAGGAATGGCTTTTTAGAGCAGTTGAGTCCGGTGCAGAGCTATGTGTGAGAGGGACCGATAGCTTTAAGAATCGCATGAGGTATGAAGGTAGCCAACTGGGTTGTGAAATGCTAATGGTGCTCAAGATGATGGGGAGAGGAATAGGATCACCTAAACGGAAATAAGAAAGAGTCTTTTCCCTAAAGTGTATACTTTATCCTATGGTATTTAATTTTTTCCTTGCGCTTTCCAGCGAAGCAGCGATGTGGCATACATATAATTTCATTTTGACTTCTTCTTTTTCTTGTTTTGTTTTTGCAGCGAAGGTTAAGAAACTAAGGTAGATTAGAACGTTTTCACGGTCCGGCGTTATCGGTGTGCTCATTCCGGATTTCTTTGTACCGCCCAGAAGGGCACGAGAGAGAAAGGGATCAAAGACCCGACAAAGAAAAGAACGATTTCTTTAGAAAAGCTATTTTTTGCAGAAGCGCCCCAAGCGGGTAGGCCTTCTTCTCTAGAGGCAAGATAAGCCATTGAAGCGAATGAACATCCATCCTTTTCTATTCCCATCTCTCCACCCGAAAGCGATTCAAGCTCCTATGCTTGCTGCCGACCCATACCACATAACCCATACCTGTTTCCGACCGGACAGGGAGAAAGAACTAGTTGATATCTTAGTCTAAAGGTCTATACGGGATCAAGACAGCGATTTGACTAATACTATAAAAGGGCTCACTTGCAGCTACTCAAAAAGATATGCTCGAATGCTTTTATTCGCATTTCTTTAAGTACCGAGTTGTATGCATGTGAAAAGGGATTAATAAACCCACGCGTTGCCCATGTGGAATAGAGGGGCCCCACACACATTAGTGACCAAAAGAAAGGGGAAGAAGAGGCAGTAGCAGCTGGGCTTTAGAGGGATATGCTAGGAGCTTTACAGGACAGAGGCAGCTAAGGCAGCGCCCGATTCGCTACCCGACCCCTCATATCGTAATTGCGTGATCGATGGGAAGAGTCGTTCCTTCTGACAGAGGAGAAACTCACGTTCGTTATAGAGGTGAGGAGTACTAGTCTCGTAATCGGGAGCTAGATCGTACCCCAGGCAGGCATATCTTTATCAATAGCAATGGGTTCCGCAGTTGGCGGTCCAAACCAGGGTAGAGGAAGCAGCATCACCTGCAGAGCGGATATGGTAGATCTGGATCAAAAGCCGGAGCAACTATCAATAGCAGAGTGAGCCATGGGAGCAGCAGTAGATTCGCTTGATCCAGTCGTTGATGGAGCAACTCAAAAGTCAGAACTTACCCGCAACAAGAGCTCATCTGTGAATTCGAAACATACCAGCAGTAGTGGATCCCAAATCGAGACCTAGCCTTTCTCTTTGGTGGATCCTCGCCTAGTAGCACCCTCGCGGAGTTTGACTCCACTACTCTCAACATCTTGGTTCCATTCTTGAAACTGCAATCTAAACTGGGGCCCTCCTGTCTTATCTGCATCATAGATCATAGGTACGGCAATTCTCTTTGTTTACCCAACCAAGATGTATGTCGTCCAATCCCTCCCTTCATTCCCTTTTACAACATTAGGACATTAGGTTTTTGTCTCCAAAGTGAAAGGCAAAGCTAACAACCAAGGAAGTAACGAGTTGCTCACTTGAAAAGCCTACATTCCTGTCTGCATCTGCTTCTTTGTTGACGAGCCTACCCTTTCTTTAGTTTGGAGACTCAGATCCAGATGCTAACTGCTGGTCCCCTTTAAGGGCTCATTGCCTTCTGTTCGATTCGTCTTCCGTACGCAATAGACAGATTTTCCTCTCTGCTCCGCTACGGCAGTTTCAACGGGTGGCGTTGAAGCACCCAGAACGAGGAATGCCACCTGTTCTTTAAAAGAGTCTTTATTACATCGGTTCAGAATTGATTACCGGACGGAGCTTTTCTTCTATTGGAGCACAAACCGACACCGGGGCACGGGTCGGGAGACAGATCGAAACAAGCATACCTGATACACATCTAGGCTAGACCTGACACCCGAGGCTGGAGGTGGAATCCATCGGCGTAGGGTGGAATATTTCTCGAGGTATCAAGTACAAACTGACTGGCCCTGTTTTAAGGAGGGTATGTCAATCTTGGAATTGTTTGATCTCGTTGGCAAAAGTGACGAAGTCGATTTCACTCCATAGAGGAAGGAGTTGGTAGCAGACAAATCATTCAGCAATGAAACTTTCATGGCATAGATTGACCTTCTAGTGTGAAAGTGCTTTTCATCTTTGGAGTAAACATGTTTCCCTGAACCTTTGTGGCTGCTAAAAGTGGCAAGTGGATTTCTAGTGAAATGTGATCTGATTGAACGTATGACCTAGCAGCAGAGGCGCGTATCTGGCGCTTGGATTAGCAGTATTGCAAAACGAAGGTTGGTGACCCAGGAAATGAACTTTTGTCAAAGTTTGGGTTCCAGAACCAGTCCATAGCCTAAGAAAGAAGATTCCCTGCCCTACTACTAAAGTCATTCCCGGTTCGGCTTACGTCCGTCCTCAACAGGAAGAAGAAAAGAGCAGCTGACGAATTCCACTGTTCGGCTTCAGCCCCATCTCCCAACATGCTATAGGTCGATCGCTCAAGAGAAAAAAAAAGAGGGGGATGCACCACCGGGGGGTTTCCATTTTGACTCTTGTGACAGTTCGAATTATTTGTTTCTTTTATGTAGTGCAAGCTTCTTTCTTTCCGTTCCTACGGTTGCTTCTAGCAAATAGGACTTGAGATAGTAAGCTCCTGCTCGTAGCGCAAGGAAAGAAAGGCTTTTCACCAGCTCAGCCAGACTTTGACTTTCTTAGGGCGAGACAGGGAGAAGCGAAGTTTGACGATAGGGAGAGTAATCGAGATTGAAAACCATCCCAAAGCAAATCTTTTGTCTTGGTGTTCCTGTCGCCTTACACGCCATCCTCTACGCAAACCCAGGGCAGAGTGGAACCTTCACTGCCTTCTCTGTCTTTCTACTTCCTCGGAAGTAGAGCATCTTCCGCTCCTGGCGACTTCTGCTTACTCCAGCCGTTGGGGTTATTGGACTAAGACTAAGGATGGCTCATTGATAGTAGCTTGTCGGAATGACAGTACAGGTACTTCGGGGCGAAAGGACAAGCACAGGATCTTCCATGCCTTACTATCTGATAATCATCTTTCCATGGTAATGGTACCTCATGTGTCTATTGGTATACTGAAATGGAGCAGGTACTTTTAAGTCATTCTTTCTGAGGAACATAAGAAGAAATTGATGTCTCTCTGGTTGTTCATAGTAATGAATCACCACAGGCTTTCATTCTATGATCCTCCTCCTCAATCACATATACTTCTCTACTTCTGCTTGCAGTGAGAATATCACATGCTCTTAAACCTATCGAAGGAAGCTCTCCTACAACTCGATAATACTCGACAAAGCGGGCTTTTCACGCTTAACATGGGAAATGGATAGGGAAGGAACTGTGAACGAATCCGCCGCTAATCTTTGAAAGGTAACTGATGCATTGAATGCCTTGTTTGAGACGCTGTTAGATAGGCATTATCAAACTTGAGCAGGAAGCATCCGACTTGTGACGAATGCCTTCTTAGAATGCAGAATGACACATAAAAGAATAGGCATCGCAAGAGCAGACCTGATTGCACTAGTCTCAGGGCAGGAGTAGGCAGGATAGATGCCAATTCCAAAACCACATGCAAGCAAGGAAGTGGATGCGACAGGATTGGCTCCAATTGAATCCATAGTAAAGAATCGGACATGGAATGCGCGGGAACTTCACCGATGTTGAATCACTTACTTGTACGATTGAAAGTTGCTAGGCTTGATACCTGCTATAGGTCTCATTAGAACCCGGCCCCTGGAAAGAAGATGCCTCGTTTTGAGTCTCACCTTCACAGGTCTGTTGTAAACAGAGGGCTGTATGGGTTACAATCATTACGGGAGTGAAAATGAAATGACCCGAACTTATACAACGGTACTGTCCTTGGATTAGAACGATGTCCCTTCGACAAGGACTTACGTTCGAACCAACATGGAGGCTAACAGAACAGGTTCTAGTCCAGCGGTTAAAGGTAAAGAAAGAAGAGTGAACAGATTCATAGGGGAACTCAGACGCCATAAGGAGAAAGGAACTGAGAGTTCTGCCCACTTCACTTCTATGAGTGTAATAAGTCAAGCTTAACATAGGGCCCGCCTTCCTCCTATAGTGCTCCTACCCTAGACCTTTTTTAGTGGGAACTGGGACCTGGTACTACAATGCACAAGCGGTAAGAGCAAACTGTCTTATTGCTTTCCTTTATGCGATGTACTCTATAGGTAACTCGTCCCCCTACAACCTTTCCCTTGCTCTGGCACTGATTTACCAGCTTCATCGTCAACATTCTAATGAATTCCCATAGCTTCTCGGAAGCCGGCTTGCGCTGGATTGGTCCATACCTCTGGCAGGCATCGCAGTTTTTAGCATGAAGTATGTAATCTGGACAGGACCGTAGGGCTGTAGTGGTCATGTCTCCGGATCAACCAACGCATCTTCACAAAGCCATGTGCCCCAATTTAGCTTAGGGGATCCGTTTTTCTGATGAGCTAACTAGAAGCTTAGAGGAGAGCGCTTAGCGTGCACACTTCCGTTGATGTGCTTCACCGACCGATGGAATCTTTTTGACATTGATTAGTCGGACCAAGACCAATGCTACTCATTCTGATCTCAGCAGCTTTGTCTCTTTCTCGGGTACATCCCATACATACAAAGACTGGAGGAAGCAACTTCGCCAATGGTACTTCTTCCTTCTTCAAGCTTTTCCTCGTCGCTACTTCGATCTTTTCAGGTGTAGAGGGAAAAGAGAGTCTTAAGCAGCAAGCATGAGTGAACAGAGACAGCTATTACTACAGAGAGCCCTAGCCTGGTTCCTTCTTTCTTGCCTGCCTCTCCGCTTCTGTCAGCATAGAGGAAGGTTTTCACTCCCGTTGAGAAAGAAGAAATGCCCTAGCTCAGCTTCCTAGCATGACACTTCGGCTACGCCATCAGAGACTGAATGATCCTCCACTTGCTGTCAGGAAAGGAAATAAAAAGCTCTGTACCAAGGATGTATTCTGCCAATCTGATCTGCCCATTGTTAGGGTACCTTGCTTCTTGCTTACTGGCAACCTTTATAAGATCTCCACCCTTCCGCTTGAGTACAAGCAGCTCTTCAAAAGGAATTCCGGTCCTCCTTATCCTTCATGTGCTCTTTCAAGATCACCTCGACAGTTAGGTCTTAGAGAAGGAACTGATTTACCTGGCAGCAGCCCATACGCTGTTCTTTCCTGATAATCGTCACTTAAATCCCACTAGCTGAAATAGAATCCGTCAAGTAAGAGATAAGCCAGAGATCCAGATCATTAGAATACGTCACCGGTCCAAGATGGGCCTCATCTCAAAAAGGTAGAGGAGAGATAGAATGAGTCAATGCGCATTGCCAGTTGAGATTCAATGTGGGAATAGTCCTGACTTTCCGGAAAGCTGAGTAAGGCAAGGAACGTAATAGTATCCGTGAGAAGAGGTGCGTCTAGCGTTCACTCTAAAGCTAGTTAAGAAGTCACTCTTCGAATACGAAGCAAGAATGAGTTCTTTGATAGGATGAGCTGTTTGAAAGCTAACTATCGTCTTCAACCCAGCCCAAGCCTAACTACACGCTCGGAAGGGGCCCCAACTCCGTCCTTCGTATCGTGGATCCAGACCATTCAATCCCTATGGCTGTCAGATTCGTTTTCGAACCAACCACACCGCTGCAACCTGCAAGTTTCGGTATCAATCTTCTAACTACCACACCGCAGGCTCTCTCTATGTCTTAAGAATCTTCCTTCAATCTCGTCCGAAGTTGGCTGGGTGGTCGACATCGGTGCCACCAATCACATTTCTGAGGACTTCGCAATCTGTCTAATCTCAAACCATATACTGGGTCTTCTCGTATTGTGTTAGTGATGGTACTTCTCTCCCATTACCCATGTTGGCTCTGCTTTGCATTGCTTCCTCTTTTGGTATTTTTCCATTATAAAATTCTTTCTTGTCCCTGCATGAAAACGAAACCTACTTTCAGTTCCTCAACTAACCTGTTTCAATGCTACTTTCTAATCTTCTTATTTTCTTAAGGATCTTCAATCGGGAAATTTCGCCAAAGGGGTCCGACGCTGCCTTCTTTATTTCCTCCGTGTGCGATGCGCGCCCCCATAGCGCGAAAAGAAAGCGCATTCCACACAACTTCCGGAAACTATGTGTTCAGTGCGCCACACATACGCGATGAATCATCTTTGCTTAATAGCTTTAGTAATCACTGAACGTTCGTTGCGAATGGACTCATGACAGTCAATTCTGAGGCACTCCACTGATGTTTCCTTCTCAAATGATGTTAGGGCTTGCTTTTGTCATTTTTAATAATAACTGGGGCACCCTGACTTTTCTGGGGTGGGATGGGATCTTTATTTCAAAAAAAACGTTCCACGAATACGTGTAGGCACGCTCGAAAGAGCCCCAGACTGATTGAATCTTTCTTTTTTCGGTATGCTGCTCCGCGAGCAAGGAGTGCCACGCACGGGCGGAGCGAAAAGAAAGCAGGGGGAATTCTTCGTTGGGGGAAATCGTATTGAATATAAATGTCTTTCTTGTTCCACTAGCTAGGACAAAATTCTCACATGTCTGTTTCGTTATTACAACCTTATTTTTTGATGTCAAAGACAAGAAGCTACACGCAAATTCATCATTGATCTCGGTTGTTCTGGCCAGATGGCTATTCATTTGGGTCTTCGGTAGCACCACTAGATCTTCAACAAGGTGGAAATTTCGTATTCTTATGTACATGTTCCTGCGGCTCGGATGAGTATTCTTGTTTATATCACATGCTATACCACTTTCTTTGTTCCTATTAACAAAACATCCCCTTTTTCTTCGCTCTTCCGGAACCGGTATAGAAATAGGTGCTTTTTATACGTTGTTTACCTTAGTGACTGGGGGGTTTTGGGGAAAACCTATGTGGGTACCTTTTGCCTTGGGGATGCTCGTTTCACCTCTGTATTCATCTTGTTCTTTATTTACCTGGGTGCAATTGCGTTTCAAAAAGCTTTCTTGTCGAACTCACCCTATTTCAATCCGTGCTGGACTGATTGATATACCAATAATAAAAGTTTTCAGTCAATCTGAATACATCGCATCAACCTGGGAGCATTAATGATCTGGTACATCAATACATGTTCCATGCCCATTCCAATCTTGTCTAACTTTGCTAATCACTTTCTCAACCCGTATCTTGTTCGTTCTTTGAAACATGTCTTCCTATTCCCATCTTTTCGAATCCCTTTAACAGATGAAAGAAGCTCGAGAAGGAATAAAACCTTAGTTCACTGCTGAGTCTCTTGCATGGCTGAATGGTTAAAGCGCTCAACCTAAGAAAGAGGCAAGTAGGTTCGATTCTCATGGATGTACCAACCAAGTGAAAGCTTTCCTGTATCTTATATCTTTATTCAAAATATGTATCGAAAAACGAATTTCTTCTCTAACCTTGAGCCGATCTTATTCAATGGATTGTGACTTTCTCAGCTTGAGTTTTCTATCGAATTTCCATTGATGGACTAGTGGGCTCATTGGACTCTTCTATCTAAGCTTGAGCCCGAAGCGAGTGAAACTCGTCCTTCATTTCATACCTCAGTCCGGTGCCTATGGGTTCTAGCCCCATGACCCTTCGACTTCGGAATGATTTAAAGAAAGATCTCCGCTCTCCTTCTTTCGAAGTTGTAAACTGGTCGAGTCAGCTTGCTGCTATGAGGATATTCAAGGTCTTTCTTTCAACCCTTGATATGCCCTCTACAATTTCAAAGTCTTTTTTTTCTTCCGGAACGAATGTTGAACCGCTTTTGTCGTTAGAACGTCAAGTAGAATCTCTTTCTTTGGAGGGTTCCGGAATTGATAGAGTCAATATCAATAGAATTTATATAAATAGCCAAATCGTTATCTTATCTTTGAACTCAAGGGGATATAAGGGTGATGGTATTACTATGCATTTTCCCCTGCCCCTTGAGGAAGCTCAAGAAATGGCTGGACTTCGGCTTACTTTTCATCAGTACTTCCTAGTTGAAGAGTGAGTTCTTATAGGAACTCAGTCTAACTGATCTTCTCCCTACCAGAGTAGGAGTTCTCCTCTATCTTTTTCCTTTCTTGTTTGTAGTGTTGAAAGGCAGGCTTGCATTCAATAAAGCCTGAAAGCAGGAATGAAAGTCAGTCTGCCAGAGTAACCCGAAGGAGAAGGTGATTAGGATGTAAGCCGAAGGCTAAGACTTGCTTGTCTCGATCATATTGTCAGTAGGCAGAAAGCCCTCTTTTTCCGGATATAGGAGTAGGAAAGGAGTGATCTAGGACAGGTCATAACCAAGAGAGAAAGGCTTCTTTCCCGACCCCATTCCTTCCTTTGGCAAAGACTTATTTGCATACCTATTCCGCCACACCATACTGTATTCTCGTAAGATGATACACACTAGCTAACAATCAGCCTGGTGCTACATCATAGGCACACTGGGAACATAGATAATAGGTTCCATAACTGCTGCCTCCCGTAAGTTCGTTACGCTTAACGCCCACTTAATTAAAGACTCGTTGGTTCACGAACTCTATAAATATTTTCTTTATTTGAGTCCTTACCTACAGAAGCAGTTGCCCTTCTCCGGATTTACCCGGTGAGGGTGGCGCTTAGAAATAACGTTGATTAATTTTCAATCTATGTTTGGCATCCTGGGACAGTAGTCCTAGGTACCGAAGTACCCTGGCAGAGAAAGTGCTGGCAGAAAGGAACTTCAGCATGGAGTTTCGCCAGGCGAAGCTCCTATCCCCAAAGGACCACTCTCTTCAGATGCGGCCTACGCCCCTTCTTCTTTGCCTTCACTTGTCGCCTTAAGCTTCCTGCTAATTAATAGATACCTGCTTGCTTACTGGCACCTATCCTAGAATGTGTCTGTTAAACAAAAGCCCTAACTCATCCTTCCCCGAGCGCCTTCCTACCCGAGAATGAAAGAAGAAATAGGGCTTTGCCCGCTCTATTCTTATTCCGAAAGAGGGGATTCGTGCAATGCCCAAGGTTTAGAATCCATGTGCCAATGTCATGTCAAAGCTGAAAAGAGAAGAGCCAAAGATGGCATGGAGGTCTCGACGAGCCCAGCGTCGGCAGGTAAAGAAACCTCTCTTTAAGCAGCAAAACAAAACAAGAGTTGCGGTGGGCGAAGGCCCATTTGAGAGAGTTTCATCGGCCTTTATACTCTTCAACCAATCCCAAATTTTTGGTTCTCTGGGGGAAAGCTCATCCCACCGGTGGCTCTATTCAAGTAGTTAACATTTCGCTTCGGTGTTATTTTTAGCAAGCGCTGCCCTTGCTTCTTACCATATAACATACTCTTATTCTCCGATCGTCATTTTAATAGATGTTAGCTTATTTCAAAGGAAGATTCAATAGCATAAAGCTACGTCCAGCCAGCCAAGAAAGACGAAAAATGTTGTTACATTTCCCTCTTTCAGGATACTATAAGCTCAAGACGGATGGCAGTTCCAAAGGAAATCCGGGTCCAGCTGGGTTTGGAGGAGTCATTAGAGATGACCAAGGAAAGTGGATTCATGGGTTGGTCAAATTGGGGTAACTACAAGTCTAGCTTCCTATCTTATATGGCCTAGCTTGCTCTAACCTTCCAGTCAACAAGGAGCAAGTAGCATATATTCCATGAAACTAATTCTCCACATACAACTGCACTAAACAAGAGGAGCTACAAGCCAAGCTATTCCATTAGAACCTGTCCTTACCTTCTAGAGCTATCACTTGAGAGAGATTATTTGATAGAATACATCCTAGCGTGCTCTAACCATAAAGGAATTATTAAACATCCAACTACCGAGCTATAAGAAGAGAGGAGAGCTACTAGCAGCTAGGCTACATTCCCATATAGCTACTATAGCTAATAGAAAGGGCAGACTTAGCTCAGTATGGAGGGCAGACTACCTTCTTACAGAGTGCTCTATCCCTAGAAGAGCATACATTTTAGCATACTATCTTTCTTTGGAAATGATATGATACTCGATCTAGATACCTAGCTACTAGAAAAGGAATAATAGCATATAGCTAAAATGCCTAAGGGCCGGGAAAGCTGTCTGCCTGTATAGTGTGTGGTAGGAAATGATCTTAGTCAGAGGCCTGTTCTGCACGCACCTGCTGGGTACAGTGTCTAAAAGCTCCTTCTGCTCTTGGTTGGTAACGAAAGCTGCTTTTAGCTGTTGTAACGACTCGGCTGCATCAGTTGTGGGAATAAGTAACCTACCAATAGTTTATTATCCTCGATTGCTATTGAATCAACTGCTGGCGGAAGGTTTGCAGGAAATGAACTGTGACGTAGTCAAATAAAAGACGGAAGGGAAGCCAGGAGCAGCATGATTAGTTCGAGGCGCTAGCTGTACTTGAGTAGCAGTGGTGGTACTGACTTTCGGTGGTCTATCTTATTGTTGTATCCCGTCTGCTTCTGTTTAAGTAAGGAATAACGGCAGCTAGTTGAATGGCACCGGCACCTCTAGTTAAGCTGTCTCAATGCGTTTTGGCTCATCTAAAGTCAAATGTCATACCCGTAAAGAAGCAACCTAATAAACTCGGAAAGAGATAACAAAGATAGAAGCAGACCTTCATTTGGGCAAATCCTTAAGATAAGGATGCTCCCCTTCCGTAAGTCTGATCTACTTATCAGGATGGACCCATATGCTATTTTGCATAAGTGGTAGGCTCTTTGCCCAATACAAGGGAGTTTGGCCGGCATTCACAACGGAACGAATGTCAAGGTCCCGGCCTCATGAGTCTCTTCTAATCTTGGGAAGCTTATTTTCCTCTTCTGGCGGCTACTTGCTGTTTGTCCTTCTTGGTGGGTTTGAAACCTAACCCGTGGGCCTTCTCGTCATTCACCTGTATCGGCTCCAACCTTACTTGCAAATTATGACCCAACCCAGAATCTAGTTTATAACCACTGTTCAACATCACCTTAGCAACCATCATGCTATTGGCGGAAATCTTTGGGTCTTGCTGGGATTGATCCTGCGCATTACAATTCTGCTGGAACGCTCCTCGAATGCTCCTCCACGCATCGGGACCGCGTCGCTGTTCTCCACTGCCCGCGTAAGGAATTGCTGGGGACCGGAGGACTGTCAGGTCTTCTTCTGCATGAACTGTTACCAGATGATCCCGAACGATGTATTTGATTTTCTGATGAAGGCTTAAGAAATCGCCCCGCAGAATGAACCCACGGACGTCCTGGGAGAAAGTTGTATGTTTCGGGGATGTCCAGCACTTGAAATTCCACGTCGAGTGTAAGGCCCTATCCGGTAAATCGATACCGAGATTCCCCTGCTTCTTCGACCCATCAAAGGCACGGAATTGTAATGTCGTTGGGTGATGGTTGACTCATCAATTCCTAACTTCATAATAGTGACCAATGGACATACGTTGATGGCTGAGCCATTATCGATCAGCACTCTTGCTACCACCATTTCATTGCACATTACTTGGATATGTAAGGCCTTATTTTATTGTGTCCCGTACCCTCATCATCAAATTCCGGATAGTGTTTGGAAGCGGGCCTACCAGATGCTGAAATTTATCAAGATAGATGTTGTGTGGCACGTAAAAAGGCATTCAATACTTTGAACAATGTTGAGCGATGCATTCGATGCCATTAGAGACCTAGAATGGAGAGATTTGTGCAGGCATTCGGTTGAGCTGTTTACCACAGTATATTCACTCTTCCGGATAATCTTGAGGAATTCCGCAATTTCTTCTATTGAATATAGAAATATGTAGGAGTCAGTGGGGCTTTCTTTGTATGGAACAATGCCATTGATTGTAGAGAAAGTGAACAAGTAGTCCCGTCCGGAATGAGAGATTTTGGGCTCAACTAGGATATGTAGTAGAATATCCAAAAGGTAAAGTATAGTAGGGGCTCAATACTGAATAGGAAGGGAATGGGCGAGGAAGGTATATATTTAGTCAGGAGATGGACTTTCACTACCACTACTTAGCCCGCGATGATCAGTTAGATAGAGGATAGCAAAAGGACGGACCGTGGGCATGCCTCTACGATAGCCCAAAGAGAAAGTCAACCATTACCGACCGACTTAAAGGAAGTGAGGGAATCAAGCCGGTGAATTAGAGTTAATACTAGAGTAGCTCACCTCAGCCTGAAACTTCTAATAGATAGAGTTGGAGTACGTAGTGAGAGTCAAGGTCAAGGTTGATTGATGAGTTCAGTGGACAGGACGATCGATGTGAGGCCTAGGTCAAGGCAGGAAGTCAAAGTGTGATTCCCCTGAAGTTGGGGGCGGGGGTTAAGCGTCCGATTCGACAATGAACACTAAATGAAACAGGCAAATCAAAGAAGTTTCTCACCCGCCTACGATTGATTGGAGACTTATTCAGTAGGTCCTCCTTCCCTACAGAATGGAATTCCAGGGTGTCTTGCTTAGATCGCATTTTGATTTCCTTTACTCCTGAATAGTGAAAGCATTGAGCCTTTTCGAACCTTCTTTTCTCGACTCGTCGCTCGCGCCACCCCCACCCAGTTTACAGGACTAAGGAATACTGGGCGTCACTAAGTATATGTTGTTGCTGATAGCACAGCGGTTTCTTCAGGTGCCTTGCCCCTGTTGCCTCTCGTATCCCCTTCCCACTACCGCTGCTTTGGTGTTGCTAGCTCCGCCCGTTCAACCGGCCGGATCTACTGAATCAACAAACAGTCGACTAGATCGAGATCAACATTAATTATGTGCCCCCAACGATCACAAAATAATCCTTCCCATCCATGGTAATACCAAAAAAGAAAACGGGTAAGAACGAAAATCTACAACATAATGCCCATACTACTTCTAGGTCGCTACTTATGCTCGTACGTACTACCCAGGTGGTTATACCTATAACGACTAACTGCCTTTCACGACAGATACAGCTGATCCACGTTAGAGCGAGCGGCTGATCGAACAGACCCTTATTTATAGTCATAGCCCCCCAACAGTGAGTTGTCGTTGATCCAGTAGTTCCAGTAGCACGACGAGCAATTCCAGGAGCAGCAGTCGGTTCAACATAAGAAGAGATAAAGCAGCAGTTTGAGATCCCTTCTATCTTTCTACTTCCTGCTCTTTCTCCATAGTCTTTTCATTCCTCTCACCTGACTATGATCCAAGCCATGCAACTAGCCAGCCCTTTCAATTAGCACCACAAATGGCAGGGGAAGTTGCACCAGTATGGAAGAAGGTTGTTGAGGAGCGAGCCTTGCCCATGAAGCAGGAGCTGTATTCCTATCTTTAAGCCAGTTTCTGCGAAGTCAGCACTTAGATAATAGGCATTCTGGTATGGCAGGAATACTACTTTTTAGGTCGACCACTACATAGGAGCGATAGCGAAGCCAAGCCGTAGAAAGGCGAGCAGTCCTTATAGCAATAGCAAACGGCCTACTTATAGCCCTATTTTCCCCTTTATTCGGGCCTTACAAGCTCATCAAATGGCAATTCTTCACGTTTTCCTCAGACAGTGGGAATGAATTCTATTACTTGATTGACATTGACAGATATGTGTACCACACCGAACAAAGAATATGCCGATATGCTTGATGTAGTTGTTTATCCTTCAATCCCATCTTCTATTAGTGAAAGTGGAATCCTATCCCGTGCTATCAATCTTGGAAGAGACTCTTTTTATTTAATGAGAAAGATAAAGAAAGGAAAGGAATAAGGCTTTCTCCTCTAAATGGCTGTTAGATTGATTAGGGGCTCAAAATGACATATATAGGTGTAGAGTACATACCTTATTCCCCTCTTTCCATATTTTTGTTGCGGGGAAAACCCCCTATCAATATAGATTTGAAAGTCAAGACTGACTGCCATCGCAGGTGGTCGGCGGAGGAAATGATTAGTACTAAATGGCCAAAGATCTTATTCTGCTTAAAACCATAAAATCTTTTTGTGAGATAGCTGTGGGAGAACTGGAGCTACAACAAAAGTACGACACGGGTTATCCGGAAAGGGTAAACCCCCTATATGAATCCACAAAGGACCTCCTGCATAGTGCTCTCCGAAAGGGCATAGCCCTAATTATGGAGAAACAAAACTTGGAGCTCCCCGATAAAATGACCCATTCTAAGCTAGTTGATAAATGAATTGATACACAGGTGGTATTTGTGGAACCTCTTGATCTCATGCGTGTATACAATCTTTCTTTTGGAGAATCTTATTCTTTATGATGTGTCCAGTTCCTCCTTTCAAGCAGTCTTAACCCTATTATCGGTCAGTTAGTAATCGGCGGGCCTTCCTAGCCGCCTAGAGTGCAGCCTGCCTACTGAATACCTTCACGTAAGTAACTCAGTGTTCAATACAGGGGAAATGAAAGCAGAATTCGTTCGGATCCTCTCACATGTTCAATCTTTTTTTAGCGGTTTTCCCAGAGATCTTTATCATTAATGCAACCTCATTTTGCTCATTCATGGAGTTGTCTTAGTAATTCTAAGAAATATGATTGGTCCAATCGTTAGTCAGTAATGTGGGTTGGTCAATATTTTCTAGTGTTGCGCGCCTAGAGGGCAGCGCGCTTTGGGATGCGGAGGAGGCCATTATCGTCCACCAGCTCCCTAACCCAATGCGGCACCGGGTTTGGACCGAACCGTAGCATGGGAGGACGTCTAATCCTTTGCCGCCGCAAGGCTGGTCCAATCGCGCAGCAGGCTCGAAGACCCCTGGTTCTGGAAGGCAATACGAGTCCGAATCTATGCTGGAATGTGCGACCGACTACGTAGGTACCTGTGCAGCAGTGAGGCGTCGCATCGGCCCTAGAATGGCAAGTGCGGCGCGAGGAGTTAACGACCGGATAAGGCAACCTAGGGATCACCAGGCAGCTCTTTCGCTCTATAGGATCGGGGGATGTAATAAATTCTTCTTGGGGGAGGGTTGTTTGCCCGGGTGACTGATCCTGCCATAATGTACTCCTACCTATAGCACCGGCAACCGAAGTCGAGCATACATACGACGATCTTCATGCGTGAATAGCCGGGAGGAAAGAAAGGGCGGTAGATGATAATGAGAAAGGGCGCCGCGTCTGGACGGGCGGGCGGAATGGATGAGCGAAAGGTGTCATGCCATGGAGTGGGGAATATCCCGAGTCTCATGTAAGACAATCCAGTCGCACCTCGAGGTGCTGCTGCCGAGGAACTGAGGACCTTCTCAGCACAGGATAGGCAATTGAGAGACAGAGCTAGCCTATTCGTTATAAGCCGGCTTTATACCTGCAGTCACCCTCAACTGACTGGCTGCCGAACAGCTCGATGTTGGTGATCGTCTGCCAGTTCTGTGTCCGACATGGCATCGCAACAGTTTCTCTCGAGATAACCCAGCTGGTTCTCCTGACCTCATTGCCTGCTTTCAGCCTCTGGAATACCTTGAGATATTTCGTCAAATCCTCTATGTTTGCTGAAATATTTCGAGTGTTTCGATTCTTTCGAGCGAAGGTTTGATGCTTTTGAGTTCATTAGTTAATTTCACTTTCATTGCAGTAGCGTTTTTGGTCTGGCGATTTCACTGCCATATTGAGCCTCAAGTTTATAGCTTTATGTACGGCTGAGTGCATTTTCTCTGAAGGATACAGTCTTTGAATGTTCTGTGTCATATATTTATTCATATAAATTGCCGGATCGAGTATCGCTTGAGCGTGAAATTCAGCAGCCAGATAGCCCATTGGGGAACGAAATCTGCTAACAGACCAGAGACCCCTGCTGTTTAGCGAGTCGCCGCTGTCTCCGACGGCGTGAATCGACAGTCCTGACTTTCACGGCGAGCGGGAGATCGCCCTTTCTGCGCTGGGGCCCTGTGCGCTCGATACTTTCACAGAGTGACCAGTTGGCCGACCAGCGTCGCGCCTGTGTTCGGCGCATCTGCGCCCAACACTTCCTCCGAATGCCGAATGGCCAGCAAAATTCTCATCATTCACGGTTAGTGCCCTTCATTACAGGCTGGTCATAGGAATTTAGATCACTTACGCGCTGGTAGTTCACGATCGATCACTTTCAGCACACGGGATCGTCGCGTTGCTTATCGCTCACGGAAACAGGTTGTCGTCAGCCCGTTATTGAGGACCCCACGTAAAGAAAAAGCTGAAGACGGCCATCAGATTGTCTCAGCGTTACCACAATCATTTGCCATCTGCTGCGCAGCCTTCGCAGAATCCTGTCTGTTCCAGAGCAAGATTACCGTCGTTCTACAACACTCCACAGTTCAACGAATGATTATCTTGTTTTTTCAAATTAAAATCACGACGGGAAAATAGAGCTTCCTGCACAGACAGTCGCAAGAAAACAGCGAAATCAACTTTATCCACTTTCCGTAGCGATATCTTCGATTTTCCGATACGGTATCTGAACATTAAAGCCTGACATCATCGAGATTACCGACTGTAATCTGAGGTATGGATTTGAGGATCACCTGACCAGTCCAGTGTGCAGATGGTACCATTGCCCTCCTCCGTTTCACCGTAACAGATTTGGACTTTGCAAGACTGTTTGTATTCAGAACCACCTATCTGCTAGAACCTTCTGACACTATCTTCTCTGGTGAGTGGCCATAAGACCATTAGGATGAAAATACCCTGAACACAACGTATTGACTGAGACAGATTCATTTCCAGCACTTTGGCAATTTAAATGTTTAGTATCATGATAAGATATTTTTTGGTAACAGCCAATGGTGAACCCAGTTCAGTAGCTCAGAATATTCTTCTGTAGTATGTTACCGGTTACTTAGCAGAAGCGAGCTGACCTACCCAGGTGCTATCGAAGACTGCAGTCGGTTGAACCCCTCGATGAGAGACCATAGTTGGGGGACGTGAGCCCAGAATCATCTATAATAGTATCTGATGTGGTCGATCCGTCTCTGAGGCTCAACCATATTCAAAAGTGACCGATCGGTTTTCACATTATTTGAAATGAAATACCGAAAAGAAAACTGGACATCTCTTTGAGAGGCCTTCGACTTATGGAACGAAGCGTGCATGACACCGTTGCGATACTGGCAGTGGTCAGCACTTACCCAGTTGATCGTCTGCTCTGTTTACCGCGATTGACAGTTAGACGGGCCCACTGCCATCCAATTGGATACGAATCTTTCCATTTCTGCCGATTAGTCCTGATTGCGAGGAGTCGGTCAGCAACTTCGACAAAGCACGCATTCGGCATGGTGAGGCGTTCTTTTTTCACCTCTGGCTAACACCATATCTAACGGGTTCGATTTCATCGCAAGACGGCTCAAATTGGGACAGCTCGTTAGTTGGTTAACTTCGCGGTTGTGTTTTAGCGACCTGTCTTCGCTTCTCGACTGTGAGCCATTGAGATAACAAATTTCAGCAATACGGTGAATCGTGGTAGCCTGACGTCGACGTTTCAAAATTTCGGCTGGAATCCTTTCACACCATCAGACTTTCTTCTTACACCAGCGGAAGCGAGCGAATGATCGGTCAGTCTCTGCGTAAAGAGCATTGTCCATTGCCTTACCAAAGACGGACGTTACTCGTGCACCGGTTCCGCAGCAGTGTTATACTCTACTATCAAATGAAGCAGAATATCAATCACCAGTCGACTTCGCAGCAGCTGCGGGAACTGGCCACTGTCGTCTATTGTCACATAAACGGGGTAGGATTATTTTCTGAGTTTGATCCGAGCTCGAGGTTTTCAGCAGCCAGCCCGTTATATAGATATCAAGACCAAACACACAAGGGATTTTACCAGCCCCACTCCTGAACTGTTACCAGCAATTGTCGTTACAGATCTCGAAGGCGGGGCCTGTCCGAGCCATTGATCAGCACGTGTTTTCCTGAGATTGTTTTCTCCAGGAAAGAATATTGAGCCTGGGACTTAGCCTGTCTTCATGATAGACCTCATCCTTCATCGCCTGGGTCTTTTTTTCGGTTGCCTGACTTTCTGAACAAGCAAATTGGCACAGCTTCAGCCTCTGCTCGTTATCTCGGTTTCCAGCTGAATGTTAAAGCGGATTTTCTTCCTGACTTCATTGAGCGGCACTGTGTGGGATTGACAGCCGAGAGTGTTGTTTTCACTACTTCAACCCCAGCATGCAAGAACTCTTTCATTCCACGCAGACCTCGAGAGTCTTCGGTTCGACTATTTCTTTGAGGCCTCACGAGATGATTACGACTTGGTCAAGTCTTCACTGCAGCCCAGCAGGATCGTGAAGCAGACCTTGATCTCTTCAACTGGATCTTTCAGCACCAGCTGATATCTTGGACGATCATTTCTTTTTCATCGAGCAGCTCTGTTTGGTTTGCCAGCCTAGTTCTTCGCTTGAGGTCACCTTGCGGGATGGCTGCAGTGATCACTGTCTGTCATCACCCCTGTTTCCCCATTGAGCAGTTCAGCTGGTTCCAATCCGCCAGACACCATCTTTCAAACCTTCCCATGTTATCTCTAAACCCAATATCATCAAGAAGTCGTGTTGTGGAGCCTCATTGTCTTCCGCAATTGTCGATCTCGAATGGACAACATTCTGTTAGAGCCTGAATCTTGACCCCCAGGCCTCACTGGTTTGAACATCATGGTTGTAAACCAACATCTTCTGTCGACATTATTTTCTTCTGATGTTCACACGTTACCACCCGAGCCATGAGAACATGTTTAATTTCAGCCCAGCAGTTATTTTCAAATAGAATCTCTTTAGAAGAAACCACGGCAGGGATCACCAGCGATTCGACCAGACTCTTTCCCATCTGACTTCTGTCGCAGTTTGGTTCCGATACCGAAGATTACTCCGGGAACACGAAACAAAAGATATGAACTAGTAACAGGGAAAGATGCCTTCCACGCCATTGTCCATATGATGTCTACCAGCAGATCGAGCTGACCGATAGAGCAGCATTTGTCCAACTCTGTCTGCTCGATGCTGGTCAGCAGCGCGAACGTTTTTTCTCCGAAATTGCGATTTATCAACCGATTGCTGGCTGAGCCATCGTCTTCTGAGCCTCCACTGTAACAGGCTTTTTCAGAAGACTTCTTCCGACGACATATCAACCGATTTTCCTTTCGAGTCTTCAGCATCCTTAGATAGATATTGTTGTCTTTTTTTTTTTCATTCACTAATAATCTCACCATTTTCTAGTACCTGCAGCCTCCCGGACTGAATATTGATCATTTTTGAAAGCGGGGGGAAGGGATCTCTTTTCTGCAACGGAAAAAAACGGAGCAGATTTGACTCGGCACAACCTAACGATACATCCAATACCAATGATCTGTGCCTAGAATACGTTGCTAGATCTCTGCTCTAGAAAGCTATACAGGCAACAACGACCGCGGTTTGGGCATCCGGGTGCGAAAGGCAATAGAGCATCAACATATTAGATGGGATAGAGTTGCCACTGTCGATCTTCGCCTGATCAAGAAGGATAGTCCCTCGCGCGAACTACTAGAAAATGGTGAGATTATTAGTGAATGAAAGAAGGACCAACGACGATCCTATCCTAAAGGATTCAGGAGGAGTAGGAGGAGTCAGTTTTCTTTGAAGATCGAGGAAGAAATCGGACAATTATGTCATTCGGAAGAAGTCTTCTACAGAAGAAAAGCCTGTTACGAGTAAGTGGAGAGGAAAGATCTCCAGAGATTCTTATCTTATTCCATTCCAGTGGCTTAACCAGTAACCAATGGCGAAAACTCAAAAATTTATGGTTTCCCGGTAGAACCCTATTTCGCCCAAGTTGTTTCGGAGGAAAAAAGAAGCGGTTTTTCGCGCAGCTTGCTCATAGTGCAGGTCCCACTTGTATATTGTATTTGGCCGAAGAAGCATCGGGCAGGTTGGAGTTCTTACCTTCTGGGGACTCCATGGACCAAGATCTGCTTTTATTATATGGTCAATACCGATCTACTTTAGTAGATCATATGGATGTAGAAAAAGCTTCTCATTTTGATGAATTGGAAACATCTTTTTTCCATTTCTATTTACCTAGTTCATATCTTTGTTTCGTGTGTTCCCGAGAGGAATTAAATCTCTTCAATCTCGGAATAGTCCCAACACTCAGGCCAGAGAGTCGAAATAGGTCGGGAAGAAAGAGTCTGAGGTCGGGTCGGACGACATAGATCTTGGTTGGTCCCACCACCACTAGAGATTGGACATATATATAATCTTTCTTCTAAAAAAGAGATTCTTATCTTTTTATTTGAAAATAGCTGCAAGACCAAGTGCAAAAAACCTAAAGCCCTTCTTTTTTTTTATGTTCCTCCCAGATGGCTTAAGAAGCACCCGGCTCAACATTCTTGGAAAACAATCGAATCGAGGCTCCGGAGGAGAATTAGCCATTCAATCTTGTGAACTAATCGAGACCGAAATTGGAAAAAGAGATACGAACGGAGAGGAATAACCAATCGATGAAAGAACATGAAACCATTCTGTTTCAATAGAGGTACGAGAAAGGGTTGGGGGCAATGAAGTAGGTGAAGTGGTTGGATTTTGCGAGCTGTTCCAACCACTGCTGGATGTGATTCCAAGAGCCGAACGAGAATGAATACCACACAGAAGAGTCAAGACCAGGCTTCCTAATAGAATGTTTAACCGATCCATTCCGGATCGACCGAATTGGTACGGAAGTTGTAACATGGGAAAACCACAGAAAACACGACTTATTTGAATAACCCGGTGACCTACCAATTGTAGAAGTAGGATTTTTGGCAAGCAATAAGCACTTAAATAATACAATTCAAGTGTACCATCTTCTTTCTCATTTCGAAGAAAAGGTGCGGAAGGAAAAGGAAACAACGGAGGGATCCGAATCGGACCTAAATGGGAATGACATGAAAAGTCTTTTTCAAAACCTAGCATTAAGGGCGTTACGACGATATACGAGAGGAATAGAGAAAAACTCGTGAGTGGTGTGGAGGGGAAGATCTGTTTATGATATAGTTCAAGAAAGAGTCGTCTCATTCCTTACTTCTTCGTTCTTTCTAATTCATTCACTTCTAGACTGGTTCTGAACGCCGCGTAAGATCATCTTCAACCAACCTCCACCGTACGTACCTTTCGGTGCGACCACTGAAGAATTGCTTATACACTAAACAGCTGCTTATATACGCTTACTAAAAGACTGACTTTCATTCAAACTCAGCGTCAAACTAAGAAAGAGAGATGTGCCTAAGGCGGCATGTAAGCAAACTGTGCACGCTAAGAGAAGAGGAGAGATTTTCAAAATTACTACCACTAAAAAGCCTCCCCCTATGGGGCCCGTCACTTCGTTCGTACCTTCTTGGCTTATTAGGCTTCCAGCTGAACAACATGGCCTTGCCGCCCCGCCGCTAGCAGAAGCTAAGCGCTTGAAAGCGCCTTGCTTTGTCGGTCAGTAGCGGAAGAGAGGGTTACCGTACATAAGAGTCTTCCAGTTCTTACGGGAAGCTCTTTCACAGTCAAGTAGTACAACAGTCTTATCTTATAGGCTCGGCGCGGCGGGTCGCCTTTGAATTCAGTAGATAGAAGTCTATTAAATAGATAAGGAGTAGGTGAGTGAGTGAGTCCTCACAACCCTTCGCGGGTTGGTAAAAGTGTCTTAGTTTGGTATTGAATTGACAAAGAAAAGAGAGTGCTCGACCGGACCAACGGCCAACAAAGACCGTAATTACATAGATAACAGCTCCTCCCCTTCCCCGCCTTTGCTAGCTTTTAAGGCGAACTGTATATGGTTGGAAAGAGCATGACTTCACCTCTCGTAAATGGTGTCAGTGAGAGCCATTTTAGTATCCCCCGTTGACCTTCTTTTTTAGATAGAATCTTCAAAGAGTAGAAACAAGCAACCTTACTAATAAAGTGCCGTTGAGTAAGGCCGGCTTTCGAGCCTGCCCCTTGTATGGGTTGGTTATGCTTGAGCGCATCTTTCTCATATCGAAAGAGGCTTCCTTTCGTTTCAATAAGGAGTGCTAACGCGCGCCCTTACGTTTTCTTCGCTTGCTCTGCAGTACGAGCCTCATACAGAGCCGCGCCCGCCCCTTTAATATGATGAGAAGAAGGGGGGCCGCCCTCTTTTCCGCACCAATCCTTATTTACTACTACATCTTTTTTGGGGTGTATAGCTCAGTTGGTAGAGCATTGGGCTTTTAACCTAATGGTCGCGGGTTCAAGTCCTGCTATACCCAAACCTACCCTAAACTCTACTATGAGTAAGGATGCGTAGTAGCCTTCAAAGATGACTCTTTGGCCTTTAGACTCGCTTCGGCGACTTCGCCTTTGTTGTGACAAGGGGAGCCGCTCCAAGCCGAAAGCGATAGCGAATCCCGCATCCAAACCGGCCTCAAAAAGCGATCGAAACCCTTTCCTATTTAGTGTCAGCTGATCCTTCAGCGTCTGCACCAACAAAATCGGAAGCAACATTCGAAAGACGAGAGTAGGCTCGAGGAGGATCAAATGATTTGCGGTCCCCTAAAGTTAGAAAGCAGGTTAGACTGCCCTATGGAAAGCAAAGTCACGAAAAGCGATCCATATTTTCATAAAGAAAGGCTTGCCTATACGTCTTTCTAGCGTACGCGCGGTTCCTTTCGATTGGAGCCTGACCTGGATCAATCAGCCTATTCTAGTTCGCCTTGTATCATCCGATTTGAGAGAAAAATGGGGATCGTGAAGTTGCTTCACACCTGGCGTTTGATTTTCGCTAGGAGCGAGGTTGTCCTTAGCAAGAATGGTTGGAACCGAGCAGACCTATGAGACTACTCGAATGGGGGCTTTTCATTAAGGGATGGGGGTGTCTGAAGCGACACCTTTTAGACTATACTAACTCTTTTTTTTACGAATTGACTCTGGTGATGGATCGGGCAATTCATACGTAGGAAATTCTCCACCCAAAGGGTTGTTTTCAAGCTGAGGGAAGGTTTGGGCTTACCGGCTAACAAGAGGTCTTTTTCAAACAAATTTGCCGGCTCGATTTGAAAAGAAAATGATCATTCCAAAGAGATATCAACAGACACAGAAAGAGATCTCAATCCTGCAGTTGGCGAAGTCAAAGTCCCATAAGCACCCACGTCAGAAGAAGCAAATGCTCTCGCCTTAGGGAAGCATACACACCTACTGCGAATTAGAGAGACCTGACCTAAATTCATTAATCATCTCGTAGGAATTTCCCTTCTCAAAGTAGGTCAAAAGAGCAGGCCGATGAAAGGAAGACTCTCTCGAAAGGTGTCTGCTCGTGGAATAGAAAGAGTTCGTTGCATCAACAAAGTTTAGTAGTAAAAAACGCTTACTTAAGCTCATCGATGTTTACTCCTCGGCTGTGAAAGGGAGGGCGCTTCTGAGCTAAATCAATCCCACACAGGTGATTACCCGGAACTTTACACTCAATGGAAAGTCAAAAGGAAGAAAAAATCCGCTTTGAAAGCGATTCCAGAGACCATAAAAACGACCGGGTGGCGAGCGGGAGCAGCAGAAGCATTGAGATTTGCTTGTTCAGAGATGCGTCGAAGTATACCTATGAAAGTGGATTGCAAGGGTCAGGCACCAATGCATTACTAAAGAATAACCAACCGGAAAAAAAGTTAAGGGAGCGTGGAAAGAAGGATGGGTCCTACTATCTATGGGCAGGAAAACTGCCAGGTCCTATCGAACCAGCTATTTCTTTCCTGGGAAAACAATCTCAAGGGAAGCTTCTCGCTAGTGCTTTGCCCCGCCACTGAACATTGCGTTGCTACGGTCAATAAACTGCCTTAAAGTGGCTCCGGATGACCTTGAGGGGGCCCCGCGCTGCACCTTTCTCGCTCGAAGGATCTATGAAAAGAACGTCCCACTACCTTCTAACTTGACTAATTGCTGGTAGCATTCCTTTAGTTCAGGAGTGGGAGTGTCATTTTAGTAAAATCCGATATGACATGTGTTTTTGTTCAGTGCGCATTATCTCCTTATTATAACCGGGCTGATAACAAAGCCAAGGGAGAGGAAGCTAAAGTAGACCTCGAGCTCTGGGATCAAAACCAAGTCATCTACCCCTACGTTTCTCGAGCTGCTGAACTTCTTTAGATTCCAATGTGATAGCTTTATGCCAAGACTAGACTAATTGTTCAAGTTCCCTTCCACTGGCTATAAAACCTTCCGACGAGTCGGCTAGTACTTTCTTTGATTGATGATATACCTACGAAGTGGTAAGCATTGCTTTATTATTTCCATTTGATGAATTAAGTATAGCCCACTTTCCCTTCTGAAACTTGGACAGGTTCTCCACATAACTCAGTTGCACGAGAGCCCTCAACCTTTCATCAAGCATATACTGATCCGTCTTGGGTAAAGGCAATCGAGGAAGAGTCTAATGCTCTTTTACACAAGAAGACTGTCAATCTTGTTCCTTTTCATCCTTCCATGAAAACCTGTGGGCAGTCCTTGGGTGTATCAAATGAAAGAAAAGTCTGATGGGTCTATTGAAGGATTCAAGGCTCGTCTTCTTGCAAAGGGGTATACACAAAAAGAAGGTGTCGATTTTGAAGAAACTTGCTGTCCGGTTGTCAAGGCTACCACGATTCGCATTTTCCTTTCAGTATTGCTGAATTTGTTGTAGAATTTCCTTCTCAATGTATCCTAGTCGGGAATCATCGAGCCTTGAGGCATATTGACGTCAAACTCAGTACGGTCCTTCTAAAAACTGTACGAAGAGTTGTAGCCTAACGGGCTTATTTTATCCCAATTGAGCAAATCTTGCGATGAAATGGGCGACGTGTTCCCTCGGATTTCCCTTCCCTCCCGTTAGACCCTATGAATTCAGGTTGGGTAAACCGTGAAAAGGAACCTTGTCCGCCCATGCCGGATATGGCTTTGTCACAAGTTTAGTATTACTGACTCCTCCATGTTGTTATATCATAATGATATGACTGGAAAATTTTTGTATTCTTAATCATATTCGTCGTCTGCCTTGGCAGAGAATTTTGAAGGTTCTCGTATGTTAATTGCCCTGAGTAAGATCCCATTAATCATACTGATGGTCTAACTAAGGAAATGTCAATCGCGTCATACCTAATTGCAAACGGATTATTCAGCTAGGTGGTGGGAAGTCTGGTGGGTTATTTGTTGCTTTGTATTTAAAGCAGTGCGCCGTTAGTCTAATTTAGCGGCGGTAACACTCGACCACTACCGGTTGATATGTTCAGCCCAGTATCCTTAACTGGATGTCGGCTCCCTAGAATCATACCTTCATTCCATAGAAGTGAAATTCGAAGGAGGTCTCCAAAAGGAGATGTCTTAATCCAGTTTTCTTTTTCAGTATTTTCCATTTCAAATGGATCTTATTGGCAAAGCTTGGTCAGTCGCAAGACTTTCCAGACTATGGTTGAGCCTCCAAAGGAGATGGATCGTATTTTACATCAGGTCTCTATTATAAAAGAAGAGATGAAAGATCTGATTCTAAGATACGTCCCCAACATTAGGGAGATACCTCTTCATCAGGGGTTGTCTTTCGAACCGACCTGGAAGGCCTTGCCTACTGTGCGAGTCACGCATTCGGTATTATATAACCGATGTAAGCTGGAGTTTAAGAAGGTAAGGTCAATTTTCCCTTCCTTTTTCCGTACGAACTCTGTTTCTGTGGCGGTGGCTTGGCAGTTTGTGCATGCAAGAGGAGAACAATATTCATAAGTGCTGCTCAGGGGCTGAGCGAACTAGGTCTGCATTTTGACAGGAATAATCGGCTCTTTAGACCTTACCAAAATATCTTATCTATGATATCATGTTTAGAGTTTGCTGCATGAGAAGGATGCTGGGGGAGACAGATCTATCTCCAGTGTCAATACGTTGTGTTCAGAATTATTTTCATCCTAATGGTCTTATGGCCATACACCAGAGATATGGTGTCAAGAGGTTTTCAACCCTCTGTAGGATAGGTGGTTCTGGATACAAGACTCTTGGTAGTCTTGCAAAGTCCAAATCTGTTACAGTGAAACGGAGGAGGGCAATGTGGTACCATCTCTACTTACCCATGGATTTGTGGTTAGGTAGAGGCTGTCCTCTAAATCCATACCTCAAAGGTTACTTGGTCGAATATTTACGAAGAGATTTACGACCTCGTGATCTCCGTGTGTGTCCAGACGAAATGTTTGAGATGCCCGGCATGAAGGAGTTCCAGGAATGGTCCCTTCTGAGAGGGTGGGTGGATGAGGTCATGGTTAAAGTTGGTTCACTGGTACGCGTCTGTAGCTCTGCGACCTGATGTCTCTGTACAGGAGCTTCTGGAGACACCACCGGTCGTGACAACCCACTTGAATTTGAAAAACAAAGATGAAAATCTTGTTCGTTTTGGGCGTCTGTGGAAGTGTTATGATTTGGTATTGTCTCTTGCTCTAGATTATAGACCGGGATTGCTACCTGAGGCAACGCCTTTGTGGGGCGGTTACCTGTGCGGAGGAACGGATGGACAATTTGGTCCAAAACCCGTGGTCTTGAACAACAACCACGAGCTTGGAGGGGTGTAATTTGAAATCCTGATGAAACCCCACCGACTGTCCGCTATAAGACTCCTCCATCTTCAGCTTTCTTTACCTCTCTTTTCATGGGGTCCTCCATAAAGGAAAGGAGATAAGAAAGATAGCGAACGACTTGACTATAGTATAAGTCGGATGTTTCCGTGAGCAGTAAGCAGCAGATCTCCCCTTTTTTTTGGAAAGCTGGTGTCCGCGTGTGAGTTCTTTCAAGGCAAGGGGCGGCCTGATTCGACATTGTTGTTTACTCTGATCCGGTCGAGGTGGGTTTCGTTTACCAGCACGTAGGTGGTCTAAATTCCTATGACCGAGTCTTTCTGGCCCCTGTGAACATCTTTTCTTAATGTATTAAAGAGGGCCTCTCTAACCGTGAAAAGTGGTGGGTGTCCACTAACGGCCATTCCTGGCTCGGCTCCGATAACGCAATTCCGGGAGGAGTCGGTAGTTGGGCACTGGATCCCTTCGGACCTGGAGAACGTGTGACGCTGGGTCGGAGTTTGGTGAACCAACTGGTCGCTCCTCTAGTTGGAAGTATCGGGCCCCTTTTTCGTTGCCTAGGTTACACCTTCGGAATACCCCAGAAGGGAATTTGATCTACTCCCCCCAATCTTCACTTTACGCCACGCCGACTCCCCTTTCGTCATAAGGCGTGGAATTCGACCAAGGGGAATCTCCATAGGACCTAGTCCCTATGATTTCGCACATAGGAGATCGAGACACAGCCCCACGGCTATGGGGAAAGATGTAGATCGATCGCCCTAGATAGACAACTACATAGAGGGTCTCTACAAGTCTATATATTCTTAGATTTCGTTCCCCCCGTAAGATCAATATTCACAACCACGAGGTTCGCTAGTTTCAATATCTAAGTGATACTCGATCCTGATAGTTTACGATATAGATAAATATATATTTAACAAGAACATTCTAAAAAAAGATATTAATAGATATCGGTAGTTGTCCGGTCGTACCCAAACAATAATATTCCAGAGGAAAATGCACCTAAGATCAAATATTTCAAGCCGGCTTCCGTGGAAAATTCAGACTTTCTTTTTGATGCTGCGATCACATAAAAACATAAACTTTGAAGCTCAATAGCTAAATACATGGCAATTAAATCATAAGCCGAGATCATAAAGAGCATACTGCAAGTAGAAAGTAGAATTAATACAATGAATTCAAAAGCATCAAACCTCTCCTTTTCGAAAAAATCGAAACACATCGAAATGGTACCAGCCGTACTTAATAATAGAAGGATTTGGCAAAAATATGTAAAATTGTCCCTCCTAAAAAAATTATTCCAGAATAAATGGGCAATAGTTAGGAGAGGTGCGCCAGCGGCGAGCAGAAGTGTTATTAGATAATTAGAAAGCCCGGCCAGAACCACACGTGCAAGTTTCCCTGCATGTGGCTCGTCCATGATAACTTCTTCGGATTTGCGTGAACTAGCAGACCGATCACTAAGTGGGGATGCTCCCTACAGCATGAGCGAACCCTTTCGAAACTGGTGTTGAATGGGCGCCACTATCCCAGCCCGGATCCAGCCAGGTTCTATTGATCATGTCCCCTTCCCAACAGTTGTATCTTGTCTTGGGGCGTCTTTGGCTTTACGAGAGAAAGCTCGCCGGAGAAAAAGCCAGGTGCCGTAGGTAAGCTCTATTCGGCCCGGCCCCATAACGAATAGGCTAGCTCTATCTCTCAATTACCTATCCTGTACTCGAGAAGGTCCCTCAGTTCCTCGGCAGCACCTCGAGGTGCATTTAGTTGTCTTACATGAGACTCGGGATATTCCCCACTCCATGGCATGACACCTTTCGCTCATCCATTCCGCCCGCCCGTCCAGACGCGGCGCCCTTTCTCATTATCATCTACCGCCCTTTCTTTCCTCCCGGCTATTCACGCATGAAGATCGTCGTATGTATGCTCGACTTCGGTTGCCGGGTAGGAGTACATTATGGCAGGATCAGTCACCCGGGCAAACAACCCTCCCCCAAGAAGAATTGTGCTATGCCCCCCCGATCCCTATAGAGCGAAAGAGCTGCCTGGTGATCCCTAGGTTGCAGCACGTCCGGTCGTTAACTCCTCGCGCCGCTGCCGCCGTTTCTAGGACCGACCGACGCCTCACCTGCACAGGTACCTACGTAGTGTAGTCTCGGTCGCACATTCAACATAGCGTTCGGACTCATGTGCCTTCCAGAACCAGGGGTCTTCGAGCCTGCTGCGTACGATTAGCCAGCCTTGCGGCGGCAAAAGGATTAGACGTCCTCCCATGCTACTTTCGTTCCTGCGGTCCAAACCCGGTGCTGCATTAGGTTAGGAGCCAGACGATAAATAGCTCCTCCGCATCCCAAAGCGCGCTGCCCTCCTAGGCGCGCAACACTAAGTAATCCAAGCCAACCCACATTACTGACTAACGGTGGATAATCATATTTCTTAGAGGTACTAAAGACAACTCCATGAATGAGCAAAATGAAGGTTGCATTAATGATAAAGATCTCTGGGAAAACCGCTAAAAAAAGATTGAACATGTGAGAGGATCCGAACGAATTCTGCTTTCATTTCCCCTGTATTGAACACTGAGTTACTTACGTGAAGGTATTCAGTAGGCAGGCTGCACTCTAGGCGGCTAGGAAGGCCCGCCGATTACTAACTGACCGATAATAGGGTTAAGACTGCTTGAAAGGAGGAACTGGACACATCATAAAGAATAAGATTCTCCAAAAGAAAGATTGTATACACGCATGAGATCAAGAGGTTCCACAAATACCACCTGTGTATCAATTCATTTATCAACTAGCTTAGAATGGGTCATTTTATCGGGGAGCTCCAAGTTTTGTTTCTCCATAATTAGGGCTATGCCCTTTCGGAGAGCACTATGCAGGAGGTCCTTTGTGGATTCATATAGGGGGTTTACCCTTTCCGGATAACCCGTGTCGTACTTTTGTTGTAGCTCCAGTTCTCCCACAGCTATCTCACAAAAAGATTTTATGGTTTTAAGCAGAATAAGATCTTTGGCCATTTGAAATGCTAATCATTTTCACTCCGCCGACCACCTGCGATGGCAGTCAGTCTTGACTTTCAAATCTATATTGATAGGGGGTTTTCCCCGCAACAAAAATATGGAAAGAGGGGAATAAGGTATGTACTCTACACCTATATATGTCATTTTGAGCCCCTAATCAATCTAACAGCCATTTAGAGGAGAAAGCCTTATTCCTTTCCTTTCTTTATCTTTCTCATTAAATAAAAAGAGTCTCTTCCAAGATTGATAGCACGGGATAGGATTCCACTTTCACTAATAGAAAGATGGGATTGAAGGATAAACAACTACATCAAGCATATCGGCATATTCTTTGTTCGGTGTGGTACACATATCTGTCAATGTCAATCAAGTAATAGAATTCATTCCCACTGTCTGAGGAAAACGTGAAGAATTGCCATTTGATGAGCTTGTAAGGCCCGAATAAAGGGGAAAATAGGGCTATAAGTAGGCCGTTTGCTATTGCTATAAGGACTGCTCGCCTTTCTACGGCTTGGCTTCGCTATCGCTCCTATGTAGTGGTCGACCTAAAAAGTAGTATTCCTGCCATACCAGAATGCCTATTATCTAGTGCTAGAAGCTTCGCCAGAAGCAAGCAAGATGAGGTCGCTCTGCTTCGTAGACAAGGCTCGCTCCTCGACAACCTTCTTCTTATACTGGTGCAACTTCCCCTGCCATTTGTGGTGCTAGTGAAAGGGCTGGCTGGTGCAGCAAAGCCTGGTTCATAGTCGGGTGAGAGGAATGAAAGACTATGGAGAAGAGCAGATGAAGATAGAAGGGATCTCAAACTGCTGCTTTATCTCTTCTTATGTTGAACCGACTGCTGCTCCTGGAATTGCTCGTCGTGCTACTGGAACTACTGGATCAACGACAACTCACTGTTGGGGGGCTATGACTATAAATAAGGGTCTGTTCGATCTGCCGCTCGCTCTAACGTGGATCAGCTGTATCTGTCGTGAAAGGCAGTTAGTCGTTATAGGTATAACCACCTGGGTAGTACGTACGAGCATAAGTAGCGACCTAAGTAGTATGGGCATTATGTTGTAGATTTTCGTTCTTACCCGTTTTTCTTTTTGGTATTACCATGGATGGGAAGGATTATTCATTTTGTGATCGTTAGAGGGCACATAATTAATGTTGATCTCGATCTAGTCGACTCTGTTTGTTGATTCAGTAGATCCGGCCGGTTGAACGGGCGGAGCTAGCAGCACCAAAAGCAGCGGTAGTGGGAAGGGGATGAGTACGAGAGGCAACGAGGGCAAAGGCACCTGAAGAAGCAGCAATGCTATCAGCAACAACATATAGCAGTGACGCCCAGTATTCCATAGTCCTGTAAGCCGTTGATTCAGGTGTTTATCCTGAAGCTTTATCTCCTGCAGCAATAAATGATGCAATGCAGAGGCTAGGATAGCTGGAGCAGGGGTGGCGCGAGCGACGAGTCGAGAAGAAGGTTCGAAGGAGGCTCAATCTTTCACTATTCAGGAGTAAGGGAAATCAAATGCGATCTAAGCAAGACACCCTGGAATTCCATTCTGTAGGGAAGGAGGACCTACTGAATAAGTCTCCAATCAATCGTAGGCGGGTGAGAAACTTCTTTGATTTGCCTGTTTCATTTAGTGTTCATTGTCGAATCGGACGCTTAACCCCCGCCCCCAACTACGGGGGAAGTCACACTTTGACTTCCTGCCTTGACCTAGGCCTCACATCGATCGTCCTGTCCACTGAACTCATCAATCAACCTTGACCTTGACTCTCACTACGTACTCCAACTCTATCTATTAGAAGTTTCAGGCTGAGGTGAGCTACTCTAGTATTAACTCTAATTCACCGGCTTGATTCCCTCACTTCCTTTAAGTCGGTCGGTAATGGTTGACTTTCTCTTTGGGCTATCGTAGAGGCATGCCCACGGTCCGTCCTTTTGCTATCCTCTATCTAACTGATCATCGCGGGCTAAGTAGTGGTAGTGAAAGTCCATCTCCTGACTAAATATATACCTTCCTCGCCCATTCCCTTCCTATTCAGTATTGAGCCCCTACTATACTTTACCTTTGGATATTCTACTACATATCCTAGTTGACCTAAAAATTTCATTCCGACGGACTACTTGTTCACTTTCACAATCAATGGCATTTTGTTCCATACAAAGAAAGCCCCTTAATTGACTCCTAAGCATTTCATATTCAATAGAAGAAATTGCGGAATTCCTCAAGATTATCCGGAAGAGTGAATATACTGTGGTAGAACAGCTCAACCGAATGCCTGCACAAATCTCCATTCTGGGTCTCCTAATGGCATCGGAAGTGCATCGCTCAGCATTGTTCAAAGTATTGAATGCGGCACACACGTGCCACACAACATCTATCTTGATAAATTTCAGCATCTGGTAGGCCGCTTCAAACACTATCCGAATTTACTGATGATGAGGGTACGGGACACAATAAAATAAGGCCTTACATATCCAAGTAATGTGCAATGAAATGGTGGTAGCAAGAGTGCTGATCGATAATGGCTCAGCCATCAACGTATGTCCATTGGTCACTATTATGAAGTTAGGAATTGATGAGTCAACCATCCGCCCCAGCGACATTACAATTCGTGCCTTTGATGGGTCGAAGAAGCAGAGTCTCGGTGACATCGATTTACCAGTGGAAATAGGGCCTTACACTTTCGACGTGGAATTTCAAGTGCTGGACATCCCCGAAACATACAACTTTCTCCCAGGACGTCCGTGGGTTCATTCTGCGGGGGCGGTCCCCTCAAGCCTTCATCAGAAAATCAAATACATCGTTCGGGATCATCTGGTAACAGTTCATGCAGAAGAAGACCTGACAGTCCTCCGATCCCCAGCAATTCCTTACATAGACGTGGAGAACAACGACATAGTCCCGAATGCGTGGAAGGCATTCGAGCTTGTTCAAGCAAATTATGTCGCAGAAGGATCAGTCCCAGCAAGACCCAAGATTTCCGCCAATAGCATGATGGTTGCTAAGGTGATGTTGAACAGTGGTTATAAACTAGATTCTGGGTTGGGTCATAATTTGCAAGTAAGGTTGGAGCCGATACAGGTGAATGACGAGAAGGCCCACGGGTTAGGTTTCAAACCCACCAAGAAGGACAAACAGCAAGTAGCCGCCCAGAAGAGGGAAAATAAGCTTCCCAAGATTAGAAGGAACTCGGCTGAGGCCTCGGGACATGACATTCGTTCGGTTATTGAATGCCGACCCAAACTCCTTATGTGGGCAAAGAGCCTACCACTTATGCAAAATAGCATATGGGTCCATCCTGATAAGTAGATCAGACTTACGGAAGGGGGAGTCCTTATCTTAAGGATTTCCGCCCAAAATGAAGGTCTGCTTCTATCTTTTGTTATCTCTTTCCGAGTTTATTAGGGTTGTTTTACGGGTATGACATTTGACTTTAGATGAGCCAAAACGCATTGAGACAGCTTAACTAGAGGTGCCGGTGCCATTCAACTAGCTGCCGTTATTCCTTACTTAAACAGAAGCAGACGGGATACAACAATAAGATAGACCACCGAAAGTCAGTACCACCACTGCTACTCAAAAGAGTACAGCTAGCGCCTCGAACTAATCACATGCTGCTCCCTGGCTTCCTTCCGTCTTTTATTTGACTACGTCTGATTCATTTCCTGCAAACCTTCCGCCAGCAGTTGATTCAATAGCAAACGAGGATAATAAACTATTGGTAGGTTACTTATTCCCACAACTGATGCAGCCGAGTCGTTACAACAGCTAAAAGCAGCTTTCGTTACCAACCAAGAGCAGAAGGAGCTTTTAGACACACTGTACCTTAGGTGCGTGCAGGAGCAAGGGCCTCGACTAAGATCATTTCCTACCACACACTATACAGGCAAGGAGCAGCTTTCCCGGCCCTTAGGCATTTTAGCTATATGCTATTATTCCTTTTCTAGTAGCTAGGTATCTAGATCGAGTATCATATCATTTCCAAAGAAAGATAGTATGCTAAAATGTATGCTCTTCTAGGGATAGAGCACTCTGTAAGAAGGTAGTCTGCCCTCCATACTCGAGCTAAGTCTGCCTCTTTCTATTAGCTATAGTAGCTATATGGGAATGTAGCCTAGCTGCTAGTAGCTCTCCTCTCTCTTCTTATAGCTCGTAGTTGGATGTTTACTACCCCTTTATGGTTAGAGCACGCTAGGATGTATTCTATCAACAATCTCTCAAGTGATAGCTCTAGTTGTAAGGACAGAAATTTTAATGGACAGCTTGGCTTGTAGCTCCTCTTGTTTAGTGCAGTTGTATGTGGGAAGGGTAGTTTCTGGAATGTAATAGCTGCTACTTGCTCCTTGTTGACTGGAAGGTTAGAGCAAGCTAGGCCATATAAGATAGGAAGCTAGACTTGTAGTTACCCCAATTTGACCAACCCATGAATCCACTTTCCTTGGTCATCTCTAATGACTCCTCCAAACCCAGCTGGACCCGGATTTCCTTTGGAACTGCCATCCGTCTTGAGCTTATAGTATCCTGAAAGAGGGAAATGTAACAACATTTTTCGTCTTTCTTTTTGGCTGGCTGGACGTAGCTTTATGCTATTGAATCTTCCTTTGAAATAAGCTAATAACATCTATTAAAATGACCCGATCGGAGAATATAAAGAGTATGTTATATGGTAAGAAGCAAGGGCGTAAGCGCTTGCTAAAGGAATGCTTACCGAAGCGAAATGTTAACTACTTGAATAAGAATACCGGTGGGATTGAGCTTTCCCCCAGAGAACCGGGGGAATTTGGGATTGAAAGTTTGAAGGTACTAAAGGCCGATGAAACTCTCTCAAATGGGCCTTCGCCCACCGCAACTCTTGTTTTGTTTTGCTGCTTAAAGAGAGGTTTCTTTACCTGCCGACGCTGGGCTCGTCGAGACCTCCATGCCATCTTTGGCTCTTCTCTTTTCAGCTTTGACATGACATTGGCACATGGATTCTAAACCTTGGGCATTGCACGAATCCCCTCTTTCGGAATAGAATAGAGCGGGCAAAGCCCTATTTCTTCTTTCATTCTCGGGTAGGAAGGCGCTCGGGGAAGGGATGAGGTTAGGGCTTTGTTTAACAGACACATTCTAGGATAGATTGCCAGTAAGCAAGCAGGTATCTATTAATTAGCAGGAAGCTTAAGGCGACAAGTGAAAGGCAAGAAGAAGGGGCCTAGGTAAGGCCGCATCTGAGAAAGAGAGTGAATTCCTTTGGGGATAGGAGCTTCGCCTGGCGAAACTCCATGCTTTGAGAGTTCCTTTCTGCCAGCACTTTCTCTACCCGGGAGTCACTTCAGTACCTAGGACTACTGTCCCAGGATGCCAAACATAGATTGAAAGTGTCAACGTTGACTCACAAGCGCCACCCTCACCGGGTAAATCCGGAGAAGGGCAACTGCTTCTGTAGGTAAGGACTCAAATAAAGAAAATATTTATAGAGTTCGTGAACCAACGAGTCTTTAATTAAGTGGGCGTTAAGCGTAACGAACTTACGGGAGGCAGCAGTTATGGAACCTATTATCTATGTTCCCAGTGTGCCTATGATGTAGCACCAGGCTGATTGTTAGCTAGTGTGTATCATCTTACGAGAATACAGTATGGTGTGGCGGAATAGGTATGCAAATAAGTCTTTGCCAAAGGAAGGAATGGGGTCGGGAAAGAAGCCTTTCTCTCTTGGTTATGACCTGTCCTAGATCACTCCTTTCCTACTCCTATATCCGGAAAAAGAGGGCTTTCTGCCTACTGACAATATGATCGAGACAAGCAAGTCTTAGCCTTCGGCTTACATCCTAATCACCTTCTCCTTCGGGTTACTCTGGCAGACTGACTTTCATTCCTGCTTTCAGGCTTTATTGAATGCAAGCCTGCCTTTCAACCTGCAAACAAGAAAGGAAAAGATAGAGGAGAACTCCTACTCTGGTAAGGAAGATCAGTTAGACTGAGTTCCCTATAAAGAACTCACTCTTCAACTAGGAAGTACTGATAGAAAAGTAAGCCGAAGTCAGCCATTTCTTGAGCTTCCTCCAAAGGAAGTCCGAGCGGGGAAAATGCATAGTAACATACCATCACCCTTATATCCCCTTGAGTTCCAAAGATAAGATAACGATTTGGCTATTTTATATAAATTCTATTGATATTGACTCTATCAATTCCGGAACCCTCCAAAAAGAAAGAGATTCTACTTGACGTTCTAACGACAAAAGCGGATTCAAGCATTCGTTCCGAGGAAGAAAAAAAGACTTTGAAATTGTAAGAGGGCATATCAAGGGATTGAAAGAAAAGACGGAATATCATAGCAACGAAGCTGACTCGACCAGTTTACAACTTCGAGAAGGGAGATGGAGATCTTTCTTTAAATCATTCCGAAGTCGAAGGGTCATGGGGCTAGGAACCCATAGGCAACTGACTGAGGTAAGGAAATGAAGGACGAGTTTCACCTGCTTCGCTCAAGCTTAGATAGAAGAGTCCAATGAGCCCACTAGTCCATCAATGGAAATTCGATAGAAAACTCAAGCTGAGAAAGTCACAATCCATTGAATAAGATCGGCTCAAGGTTAGAGAAGAAATTCGTTTTTCGATACATATTTTGAATAAAGATATAAGATACAGGAAAGCTTTCACTTGGTTGATGCATCCAGCAGGAATCGAACCTACTTGCCTCTTTCTTAGGTTGAGCGCTTTAACCATTCAGCCATGGATGCAAAGAGACTCAGCGAGTGAACTAGGTTTTGGTATTCCTTCTCGAGCTTCTATTTCATCTGTTAAAGGGGATTCGAGAAAAGATGGAATAGGAAGACGTGTTTCCAGAACGAACAAGATACGGGTTGAGAAGGGGGAGTTAGCAAAGTTAGACAAGATTGGAATGGGCATAGGAACATGTATTGATGTACCAGATCGGCTAATGCTCCCAGGTTGATGCGATGTATTCCACCAGTTGACTGAAAACTTTATTATTGGTATATCAATCGGTCCAGCACGGATTGAAATAGGAGCCGGTTCGACAGAAAGCTTTTGAAAACGCAGTGCACCCAGGTAAATAAGGAACAAGATGAATACAGAGGTGAAACGAGCATCCCAAACCCAAAAAGTACCCCACATAGGTTTTCCCCAAAACCCCCCAGTCACTAAGGTAAACAACGTATAAAAAGCACCTATTTCTATACCGGTTCCGGAAGAGCGAAGAAAAAGGGGATGTTTTGTTAATAGGAACAAGAAAGTGTTTATAGCCGTAGCGATATAAACAAGAATACTCATCCGAGCCGCAGGAACATGTACATAAAGAATACGAGAATTTCCACCTTGTTGAAGATCTAGTGGTGCTACCCGAAGACTTAAATGAATAGCCATCGCTGTTAAGAACAACCGAGATCCAATGATAATTTGCGTGTAGCTTCTTGTCTTTGACATCAAAAAATAAGGTTGTAATAACGAAACAGACATGTGAGAATTTTGTCCTAGCTAGTGGAACAAGAAAGACATTTATATTCAATACGATTTCCCCCAACGAAGAATTCCCCCTGCTTTCTTTTCGCTCCGCCCGTGCGTGGCACTCCTTGCTCGCGGAGCAGCATACCGAAAAAAGAAAGATTCAATCCAGTCCCAAGCCTACCAGGGGCTCTTTCGAGCGTGCCTACACGTATTCGTGGAACTCCTTTTTTTACTGAAATAAAGATCCCATCCCACCCCAGAGAAAAGTCCAGTGGGTGCCCCCAGTTATTATTAAAAATGACAAAAGCAAGCCCCTAACATCATTTGAGAAGGAAAACATCAGTGGAAGTGCCTCAGAATTGACTGTCATGAGTCCATTCGCAACGAACGTTCAGTGATTACTAAAGCTATTAAGCAAAGATGATTCATCGCGTATGTGTGGCACTGAACACATAGTTTCCGGAAGTTGTGTGGAATGCGCTTTCTTTTCGCGCTATGGGGGCGCGCATCACTTTGGAGGAAATAAAGAAGGCAGCGTCGGACCCCTTTAGCGAGGAGTTTCCCCGATTGAAGATCCTTAAGAAAATAAGGAAAGATTAGAAAGTAGCATTGAAACGGGTTAGTTGAGGAACTGAAAGTAGGTTTCGTTTCATGCGAGGGACAAGAAAGAATTTTATAATGGAAAAATTACCAAAAGAGGAAGCAATGCAAGCAGAGCCAACATGGGTAATGGGAAGAGAAGTACCATCACCTAACACAATACGAGAAGACCCAGTATATGGTTTGAGATTAGACAGATTACTGAAGTCCTCAGAAATGTGATTGGTGGCACCAGTGTCGACCACCCAGCCGGCTTCGGACGGAGATTGAAGGGAAAGATTCTTAAGACTATGAGAGAGAGCCTGCGGTGTGGTAGTTAGAGAAGATTGATACCGAAACTTGCAGGTTGCAGCGGTGTGGTTGGTTCGAAAACGAATCTGACAGCCATAGGGATTGAATGGTCTGGATCCACGATACGAAGGACGGAGTTGGGGCCCCTTCCGAGCGTGTAGTTAGGCTTGGGCTGGGTTGAAGACGATAGTTAGCTTTCAAACAGCTCATCCTATCAAAGAACTCATTCTTGCTTCGTATTCGAAGAGTGACTTCTTAACTAGCTTTAGAGTGAACGCTAGACGCACCTCTTCTCACGATACTACGTTCCTTGCCTTACTCAGCTTCCGGAAAGTCAGGACTATTCCCACATTGAATCTCAACTGGCAATGCGCATTGACTCATTCTATCTCTCCTACCTTTTGAGATGAGTTCATCTTGGACCGGTGACGTATTCTAATGATCTGGATCTCTGGCTTATCTCTTACTTGATTTGATTCTATTTCAGCTGTGATTTAAGTGACGATTATCAGAAAGAAGAACAGCGTGGGCTACTTACTTAGGTAAATCAGTTCCTTCTCTAAGACCTAACTGCGCTGTCGAGGGTGATCTTGAAAGAGCACATGAAGGATAGGGAGGGACCGGAATTCCCCTTTTTGAAAGAGCTGCTTGTACTCAAGCTTGAAGGTGGAGATCTTATAAAGGTTGCCAGTAAGCAAGAAGCAAGGTACCCTAACAATGGGCAGATCAGATTGGCAGGGAATAAAATATCCTTGGTACAGAGCTTTTTATTTCCTTTCCTGACTAGCAAGTGGAGGATCATTCCAGTCTCTGATGGCGTAGCCGAAGTGTCATGCTAGGAAGCTGAGCTAGGGCATTTCTTCTTTCTCAACGGGAGTGAAAACCTTCCTCTATGCTGACAGAAGCGGAGAGGCAGGCAAGAAAGAAGGAACCAGGCTAGGGCTCTCTGTAGTAATAGCTGTCTCTGTTCACTCATGCTTGCTGCTTAAGACTCTCTTTTCCCTCTACACCTGAAAAGATCGAAGTAGCGACGAGGAAAAGCTTGAAGAAGGAAGAAGTACCCATTGGCGAAGTTGCTCCAGTCTTTGTATGTATGGATGTACCGAGAAAGAGACAAAGCTGCTGAGATCAGAATGAGTAGCATTGGTCTTGGTCCGACTAATCAATGTCAAAAAGATTCCATCGATCGGTGAAGCACATCAACGGAAGTGTGCACGCTAGCGCTCTCCTCTAAGCTTCTAGTTAGCTCATCGAAAAAACGGACTCCCCTAAGCTAAGTGGGGCACATGGCTTTGTGAAGATGCGTTGGTTGATCCGGAGACATGACCACTACTGGCCTACGGTCCTGTCAGATTGCATAGCACATGCTAAAAAAAAACTGCGATGCCTGCCAGAGGTATGGACCAATCCAGCGCAAGCCGGCTTCCGAGAAGCTATGGGAATTCATTAGAATGTTGACGATGAAGCTGGTAAATCAGTGCCAGAGCAAGGGTAGGGGGACGAGTTACCTATAGAGTACATCGCATAAAGGAAAGCAATAAGACAGTTTGCTCTTACCGCTTGTGCATTGTAGTACCAGGTCCCAGTTCCCACTAAAAAAGGTCTAGGGTAGGAGCACTATAGGAGGAAGGCGGGCCCTATGTTAAGCTTGACTTATTACACTCATAGAAAGTGAAGTGAACTGAGACTCTCGGATTCCTTTCTCCTTATGGCATTCCTGAGTTCCCCTATGAATCTGTTCACTCTTCTTTCTTTACCTTTAACCGCTGGACTAGAACCTGTTCTGTTAGCCTCCATGTTGGTTCGAACGTAAAGTCCTTGTCGTGAAGGGACATCGTTCTAATCCAAGTGACAGTACCGTTGTATAAGTTCGGGTCATTTCATTTTCACTCCCGTAATGATTGTAACCCATACAGCCCTCTGTTTACAACAGACCTGTGAAGGTGAGACTCAAAACGAGGCATCTTCTTTCCAGGGGCCGGGTTCTAATGAGACCTATAGCAGGTATCAAGCCTAGCAACTTTCAATCGTACAAGTAAGTGATTCAACATCGGTGAAGTTCCCGCGCATTCCATGTCCGATTCTTTACTATGGATTCAATTGGAGCCAATCCTGTCGCATCCACTTCCTTGCTTGCATGTGGTTTTGGAATTGGCATCTATCCTGCCTACTCCTGCCCTGAGACTAGTGCAATCAGGTCTGCTCTTTGCGATGCCTATTCTTTATGTGTCATTCTGCATTCTAAGAAGGCATTCGTCACAAGTCGGATGCTTCCTGCTTTCAGGATTTGATAATGCCCTATCTAACAGCGTCTCAAACAAAGGCATTCAATGCATCAGTTACCTTTCAAAGATTAGCGGCGGATTCGTTCACAGTTCCTTCCCTATCCATTTCCCATGTTAAGCGTGAAAAGCCCGCTTTGTCGAGTATTATCGAGTTGTAGGAGAGCTTCCTTCGATAGGTTTAAGAGCATGTGATATTCTCACTGCAAGCAGAAGTAGAGAAGTATATGTGATTGAGGAGGAGGATCATATAGAATGAAAGCCTGTGGTGATTCATTACTATGAACAGCCAGAGAGGGCATCAATTTCTTCTTATGTTCCTCAGAAAGAGTGACTTAAAAAGTACCTGCTCCATTTCAGTATACCAATAGACACGCGGTACCATTACCATGGAAAGATGATTATCAGATAGTAAGGCATGGAAGATCCTGTGCTTGTCCTTTCGCCGAAGTACCTGTACTGTCATTCCGACAAGCTACTATCAATGAGCCATCCCTTAGTCTTAGTCCAATAGCTAACTTGGCTGGAGTAAGCAGAATCGCCAGGAGCGGAAGATGCTCTACTTCCGAGGAAGTAGAAAGACAGAGGAAAGGCAGTGAAGGTTCCACTCTGCCCTGGGTTTGCGTAGAGAGAGGATAATGGAAGTGGTAAGGCGACGGGAACACCAAGACAAAAGACCCTTTGGGATGGTTTCCAATCTCGATTCTCTCCCTATCGTCAAACTTCTTCTCCCCTGTCTCGCCCTACTAAGAAAAGTCAAAGTCTATGCGGCTAGGCTAGTGAAAAGCCTTTCTTTCCTTGCGCTACGAGCAGGAGCTTACTATCTCAAGTCCTATTTGCTAGAAGCAACCGTAGGAACGGAAAGAAAGAAGCTTGCACTACATAAAAGAAACAAATAATTCGAACTGTCACAAGAGTCAAAATGGAAACCCCCCGGTGGTGCATCCCCCTCTTTTTTTTTCTCTTGAGCGATCGACCTATAGCATGTTGGGAGATGGGGCTGAAGCCGAACAGTGGAATTCGTCAGCTGCTCTTTTCTTCTTCCTGTTGAGGACGGACGTAAGCCGAACCGGGAATGACTTTAGTAGTAGGGCGAGGGAATCTTCTTTCTTAGGCTATGGACTGGTTCTAGACCAAACTTTGACAAAGAAGTTCATGTTCCTGGGTCACCAACCTTCGTTTTGCAATACTGCTAATCCAAGCGCCAAGGGCTCGCGCCTCTGCTGCTAGGTCATACGTTCAATCGAGATCACATTTCACTAGGAAATCCACTTGCCACTTTACTAGCAGCCACAAAAGGTTCGGGAAACATGGCTTTTACTCCAAAAGATGAAAAGCACTTTCACACTAGAAGGTCAATCTATGCCATGAAAGTTTCATTGCTGAATGATTTGTCTGCTACCAACTCCTTCCTCTATGGAGTGAAATCGACTTCGTCACTTTTGCCAACGAGATCAAACAATTCCAAGATTGACATACCCTCCTTAAGTAAAACAGGGCCAGTCAGTTTGTACTTGATATCACCTCGAAATATTCCACCCTACGCCGATGGATTCCCACCTCAGCCTCAGACCGGGTCTAGCCTAGATGTGTATCGGAGCATGTAATTTGCTTCTGATCTGTCTCCCGACCCGTGCCCCGTCGGTTTGTGCCCAATAGAAGAAAGCTCCGTCCGGTAATCAATTCTGAACCGATGTAATAAAGACTCTTTTAAAGAACAGGTGGCATTCCTCGTTCTGGTGCTTCAACGCCACCCGTTGAAACTGCCGTAGTGGAGCAGAGGAAAATCTGCGTCTATTGCGTACGGAAGACGAATCCGAACAGAGAAGGCAATGAGCCCTTAAAGGGGACTAGCAGTTAGCATCTGATCTGAGTCTCCAAACTAAAGAAAGGGTAGGCTCAAGCCAACAAAGAAGCATGCAGACAGGAATGTAGGCTTTTCTGCGAGCAACTCGTTACTTCCTTGGTTGTTAGCTTTGCCTTTCACTTTGGAGACAAAAACCTAATGTCCTAATGTTGTAAAAGGGAATGAAGGGAGGGATTGGACGACATACATCTTGGTTGGGTAAACAAAGAGAATTGCCGTACCTATGATCTATGATGCAAGATAAGACGGGAGGGGGCCCCCAGTTTGGAATTGCAGTTTCAGAGAATGGAACCAAGATGTTGAGAGTAAGTGGAGTCAAACTCCGCGAGGGTGCTACTAGGCGAGGATCCGCAAGAGAAAAGGCTAGGTCTCGATTTGGATCCACTACTGCTGAAGCATATGTTTCCGAATTCACAGATGAGCTCTTGTTGCGGGTAAGTTCTGACTTTTGAGTTGCTCCATCAACGACTGGATCAAGCGAATCTACTGCTGCTCCCATGGCTCACTCTGCTATTGATAGTTGCTCCGGCTTTTGATCCAGATCCTACCATATCCGCTCTGCAGGTGATGCTGCTTCCTCTACCCTGGTTTGGACCCTTAACTGCGGAACCCATTGCTATTGATAAAGATATGCCTGCCTGGGGTACGATCTAGCTCCCGATTACGAGACTAGTACTCCTCACCTCTATAACGAACGTGAGTTTCTCCTCTGTCAGAAGGAACGACTCTTCCCATCGATCACGCAATTACGATATGAGGGGTCGGGTAGCGAATCGGGCGCTGCCTTAGCTGCCTCTGTCCTGTAAAGCTCCTAGCATATCCCTCTAAAGCCCAGCTGCTACTGCCTCTTCTTCCCCTTTCTTTTGGTCACTAATGTGTGTGGGGCCCCTCTATTCACGTAATAGACTATTGCTATTGGGTTGTTAATCCTTTTCACATGCATACAACTCGGTATAGAAATGCGAGGCTCAAAAGCATTCGAGCATATCTTTTTTTGAGTAGCTGCAAGTGAGCCCTTTTTTTTATAGTATTAGTCAAATCGCTGTCTTGATCTAAATATAGACCTTTAGACTAAGATATCAACTCTAGTTCTTTCTCCTGTCCGGTCGGAAACAGGTATGGAGTTTATGGTGTAAGGGTCGGCAGCAAGCATAGGAGCTTGAATCGCTTTCGGGTGGAGAGATGGAAATAGAAAAGGATGGATGTTCATTCGCTTCAATGGCTTATCTTGCCTCTAGAGAAGAAGGCCTACCCGCTTGGGGCGCTTCTGCAAAAAATAGCTTTTCTAAAGAAATCGTTCTTTTCTTTGTCGGGTATCTTGGTCTTTGATCCCTTTCTCTCTCGTGCCCTTCTGGGCGGTACAAAGAAATCCGGAATGAGCACACCGATAACGCCGGACCGTGAAAACGTTCTAATCTACCTTAGTTTCTTAACCTTCGCTGCAAAAACAAAACAAGAAAAAAGAAAGAATCAAAATGAAATTATGTATGCCACATCGCTGCTTCCGCTGGAAAGCGCGAAATAATTAAATACCATAGGATAAAGTATACACTTTAGGGGAAAAGACTCTTTCTTATTTCCGGTGCGATGATCCCTATTCCTCTCCCCATCATCTTGAGCGCCACATTAGCATTTCACAACCCAATTGTTAGCCCCACCTTCATACCTCATGCGATTCTCCAAGCCTATCCCGGTCCCTCTCACACATAGCTCTGCACCGGACTCAACTGCTCTAAAAAGCCATTCCTCCAGCTCAACAATCTCCATCAAGACAAATTCATCTGTTATACAGTACGTGTCCTTCAGGACATTCTCTACTGCTTGCTTCAACTCTCCAACAGTTGGATGCATTGGAACTACAATGATTTGACCAACTGGTAGCACCATTTCCATTTCCGCTTCTGTGCCACACAATCTTTTTCACTAATCGGCAAATGAACCTCAGATACTGATCCTCCAGGCAACCTCAAATGGCCATTCCCGGCTGGGTTACCTCCAGAATAGGCTGAGTAGCCAATTCCACCAGATGTGATCCTCTGTAATCCAACAGAACATTGTTATAGAGATCAACCAAATCATTGTAAACATCAAGACCTGGCACCTCGAGATGATGCTGTAAGAAGTTTTCTGAGGTGCTTCTTTTCGGCTGAGAAAGGTTAGCCTCATTACCACCCTCACGGATGGAATATTCCAAAATTCGAGTTACTGGGTTCACTGTGCGACGCACAACGTTCTTTCCTACAATCACATTGTTCATTTCTTTTAGAACATGATCCATCAGACCTCTATCACCTATATGAAGCCGAGCTGCATCTCGCAAATCTTGTCGTGTCATGCCGCCATGTGCTGGATTCTCTTTCAATGCGTTCACAATGACTTCTGCTGTATAAATTCAAGTCTTCTCTTTTCTAGGCCATCTACTATCCATACACGGAACTACAGTAGAGAACCTCCTAGTTGCTGTTGACTTCTCTTTTCTCAAAGGCGTGCTCTGGGTGTAGATTCCGCTAGTGGGTCTCGTGATAGAAGCTGGAGGAGCTTTGTTAATTTGCTGCATAGGAGGACGAGATTGGATAGTTAGCATAAACCTGAGTAGATCTTTGATTGTAACCAGCTGGCTTTCACTCATGTCTCTTACATGACGAATTATCTGCTTTCTTTCTCTGCCTTTGTCAGTTTTACCGAAATCTTCAATGATCACTTCAAGTTCCTATGGTTTACCCTGAACAAGTAGTTTCAGCAAGAGTAGACCCAGCATTTAGAGAGCGATACCACCCTGCAAAGGCATGGGGAAAGGTATAGGCATCAGCAGAAAGGCAAGCAAAGGCTTAGGTAGCCAAATGGTCTAGTCCCTGCCAGAGAATAACTGCAGCTGAGACGAGAGCTGACAAGTGGGGAACGATGCTATAAAGATCTCCTTCCCTTTTATCACAACGAGGGCACCTCGAACCAATCTTTCCTACGACTACGCTATTCTTCCCATTTCGAAAGGGGAGTTTCCAGATACCGCACCACTATTAGTAGCCCTTCCCTCCCTTTGAAGAAAGCCCTGATCGTAGACCACCCTTTGCCATTCTTTTTTCCAATGAGGAGTCCGACCGATGAACCTTGGGAGCATTCCGGGCAAGATCTATGGCTTCAGCTGCGCTAAGCTTAGAACTACTTATAGAAGTGAATATGAGAGAAAAAGCCTTTCTTTCCCATAGTAGAGGTTGGCCTATTAGGAATAGGAAGTCCTCTCCTTTCTTTTGCTTTGGCCGGACCTCTTCGCCAAGAAAAGAAGGCTTTGATCCCTAAGATATGATAGGGCAGGTAGAACAACAGTTGATCCCCAAATCACTAAATAGTGCGGGCTCGGAACTTCTATTCTTCATCTTGGAATCGCGGGGGATAATGCCGTGCTGTTCAAACTCTCCCGCGAGTTCTTCTCGTTTTCTTGCTTGATTTGAGGTGAACTCGTTTTCCTCTTCTTCCGGACCGGATCCAATTGTTTCAGTGTGAGAAGGTGTAAGTCGAGTTATTGATGAATGAGAATCTAATGTCTTATTAAGACGGCTTCCTACTCAAACTCTTGGCACAGCAGCTTCTCCCCTTCGCCTGTCGGTTTCAACTGAGCTCCCTGAAAGTCTACCCCGACTCGGAAAGGAACCCGTATAGGTAGATCAGTCCCTGGAAGCTCCCGAACCTATTGAATTGCCTTCAACTGGCCGATCGGAAGTGAGATTCTGAATACGCTCCTTCACTTCTGTCCTTACAGTCGAGTGGCTTCCGCTCCTTTGTTCTATCTCTGATTTTGTCCCCACCCCAGCTAAAGCTCGTCGTAGTTGAGAGTGGGACCTCTTTCTCCTCAGTTCTAGGGGATGATAGCTTATATTCGAACTTTCCAACTAAATAAAGATTGGAAAATTGCTGATCAATGAACATCGTCTTCGGCGGCTCCTATCACGGTTTTAGAGTATGATAGGCTTTATGTCTTGCCTCTCCTTTAACCGGGAAAGAGGGTTCGCTCTTGGCCTATTAGGATTAGGACCTCTCCTAAAGAAAGAGCGGAATCTCCTCCGATTGCTGCTTGCGGGACTCTTGTATATATTTATATAGTTATAACACTCTAATTAACTGACAAAGCGTCTGTTCACGGAGGTTGTTGTAGTTTTCGTAGTTGCAAGAAGAAGTTTCTTCGAGATTGGGTTGGTGTTCAGTGTACTAAGGTAAAAGATTGAAAAGAATGCCCGGGTGACATTCCAAGCGAGATGCCCAAGAGAAAAGGAACGAGGCGAAGAATCGACAAGGAATTCATAACAGAAATCGTTCATCAAAAAGCATGACGAGAATTCTCAATTCGAGATGTTAGAAGGTGCAAAATTAATAGGTGCAGGAGCTGCTACAATTGCTTTAGCGGGAGCTGCTGTCGGTATTGGAAACGTTTTTAGTTCCTTGATTCATTCCGTGGCGCGAAATCCATCATTGGCTAAACAATTATTTGGTTATGCCATTTTGGGCTTTGCTCTAACCGAAGCTATTGCATTGTTTGCCCCAATGATGGCCTTTTTGATCTTATTCGTATTCTGATCGAAGAAAGAAGGTTGAAGTTTCATAAAGCAAGCACTCTTCCAGCCTTTTAGTCCATCAAAGGGATGGGGCAGTTCTAAACAGAAGAATGACGATAAAGAGGAAGTGAAAAAAAAGGTGAATTGAAGTCAATTAAGAAGGAAGGAGGCTAGTCTCAAAAAATGCCTGCCCGCGGGTTCGTTTGTCGTTGGGGCTTACACCACCTTGTGACTCATTCCTTCGGTCGAGCCTTCTTCGGGCGTCATCAATCTATCACTCAATCACAAGCCGCTCTGTCATTGTCTGATTTTTGGTTGTCTGATCACACGAGAAATTATGTATCTACTTATCGTATTTTTGCCCCTGCTCGGTAGTTCCGTAGCAGGTTTTTTCGGACGTTTTCTAGGAAAAGAAGGAACCGCTATAATGACCACTACGTGCGTTTCATTCTCTTCGATCTTATCTTTGATTGCTTTTTATGAAGTCGCACCGGGAGCGAGTGCTTGCTATCTAAGAATTGCTCCATGGGTCTCATCGGAAATGTTTGATGCTTTAGCTTTATGACCGTGAAGTCACCGGATGAATTGCCGAGTAAATAGATCAGATCCGGACGCGGCTGTTGCTCCGCGGCGATACGGACTCGACCCGCTCCTACCCACCCCGGAGCACCATAGCATGTCGGGAATAAGGGAGGACATACTGAACGTAACCACTCCCTTGGTTGGGGGCTGTGCCGCCCTGCCTTTCGATCGATACACAGTTGAGGAGGCCGGATCACGAACGCTACAGTGTGGAGCGATCCTGGTCAGGGCTAAGACGGCTCGCATGGGTAGCAAGAGGGCGCTTATGCCCCGACGGTGGGGCCTTATGGGGAAGGGCCCAGCCCAATAGGGGCAGCACACCCCCCACTTCAAGCGCACCTCTGTATCGACTGAATCACTCTTTTGGTCTAGTCGGTGGAACCGGTGAACCACGCGAGCTGGTTAGATGCGTGGGACAGAGGGCTCGTAGTACCCCCTTTTCTTGATCCAGCCTTTTCTTCGCTTCGGTAGTTAATCACCTACTCAAAAAAGGGGCAGGCCTACACGCCTGATTTGAGACTACTAAGGCAGGCGGTAATTCCTTTCATTGGGGAAGGCGGGAATAAGCACGGCAGATGCCGTACACTTTGAGTGGCAAAGGAAAGCGAGACCTTCTTTTTTCCAGGCCTGTTCGGCATACGGTTCCCGCGGAAGATCAAGCAGAGCCGTGTGATGGGAAACCTTCCGCACGGTTCGGAGAGCACTGAATTAGAATGAGGTTCTACCACATCATTGCATGCAAGGGGAGCTGCCTGATTCGCAGATTGGTCCACTCGTAATTCACTTCTGACCTGTGTTCCGATAGTCTTTACCCGTAGTGATGTTAATTGTGTCACATTCAAGGGCAGTTTGGTCCATCTTTATTCTATTTCATATATGTCTGAGGATCCGCATAGCCTCGATTTATGTGTGTTATTTATCCATTCTACTTTTTTATGCCAATGTTATGACTGGAGATAACCTCTTCAATTATTCCTGGATGGGAGGGAGAGTCTTGCTTCTCATATTTGTTAATTCATTTCTGGTTTACACGACTTCAGGCAGATAAAGCAGCTTATAAAAAGCTTGCGCCTGTCAATCGAGTAGGTGATTTTGGACAGTTCCCCGGATTTCGGGTTGTTTTACTCTCTCTTTCAAACAGTAGACTTTTTCAAACCATTTTTGCTGGTGCTAGTGTCCCCAGAAATTTTGGATTTCTTGCACATGAGATTGAATGCCATAACTCTATTTGTATTTTACTTCTTATTGGTGCTGTTGGGAAATCTGCACAGATAGGACGCATACTTGGTCACCTGATGCTATGGAGGTCCCACCCAGTATCCGCTTTGATTCATGCAGCTACTATGGTAACAGCTGGCGTTTTCATGATAGCAAGGTGCCTCCCCTTTATTTGAATACCCGGCTTTACGCCATATACTTTTGCGGGGAGCTATGACGTCATTCCCTGCGGCAACCACTGGAATATTACAGAACGATCTAAAGAGGGTCATAGCTTACCCAACTTGCAGTCAATTAGGCTATATGATCTTTGCTTGCGGCATCTCTAACTATTCGGTTAGCGTCTTTTCACTTAATGAATCACGCCTTTTCAAAGCATTACTATTCTTGCAGGTTCGGTGATCTATGCCATGTCGGATGAGCAAGATATGCGGAAGATGGGGGCTTGCCTCCCTGTTCCCTTTTTACCTATGCCATGATGCTCATGGGCAGCTTATCTCTTTTTTTTCTAATTGATTTCTTTTCTAACTGATTTTATTCCAAAGATGTAATCTTAGAGCTCGCTACAATTGGGTATACCATCAGTGGGAACTTTGCTTTCTGGTTGGGAAGTGTCTCTGTCCTTTCACTTCTTATTACTCTTTTCGTTCACTTTTTCTAACATTTTTAGTACCAACTAATTCATTCAAGAGACATCTTACGATGTCATGATGCGCCCATTCCTAAGGCCATTCCTTAATACTTCTGGCTCGGGGAGTCTTTGTAGGATACTTGGCCAAAGTGTGACCTGTTAGCCCATAAGTAAGTACTGTGACGAAGCGGCTGTTGCTCACCCGACACGATCGTACGAGGTCACAATTCACCCAACACGATCATCCGGGGTGAACAAGAATTGGGGATCGGATGCGGGCGAAATTCCCGCCAATGGCTGAGATGTTCAGTCGACTCCCTCCCCCTTTGTAGGGGTCCGGACCCCTACGAGTGAGCAGAAAAGGGAGGAGGAAAGAGGCCCTGGTGAACCGTCATAATTAGTGAACAAGTGTAAGCTTTGCTGCCCGACAGTATGGAGTACTGACCACACCGAGGGACAGGCCCTGAAGCGAAGGACGGGAACGAGCGGAATCAATGTGTTCCAATTTCTGGCCTTGCACCGACCATCCAATGGACCATGGACTAAACGGCCACTGCCTGAAAGGACTATGTCCAGGGGACCGCCGCCCCCCCCCACAAGGTACATCTTGCGCCTATGGGCCGCTATAACTATCCAAGAAGACACTCGAAACAGGAAGGATAAACAAACCTGGCAATCTGCGGACTGCCGAGCTACAAGTCCTACGAATACACGAGCGACCTTCAAAAGCCAAGGTCGTGGGTGGCCAAGAGGGCCCACTTGAGATTTGGGATCTCCGCAGGAAATGCGAAGGTTGCAACAAGCCGGCCGATGGGGCGAAAGAGAATCAACTCGTTTTGTTCTGATCTGAGAGTTCATAATAGGGAATACCAATCCCGGAACAAAGGCCTGGCTTATCCTTCGTTTGCGGTCGACGTTCCGGTTTTGTCCGTTGACAGCTGAATGTTTCGATCTGGTTCGATTCATGATCGCATCTGCAAACCTTATCCCGTGGGCCTTAGCGGACGTTTTTCATTCTTCACCCGGTTCTTAGTAGCGTTGACTTTGTCAACCCCTAACCGCTTACCTTTGGAAACGCGCTAAACGGGCCTATAGGTTCGCCTTTACGCCTTTCTAATAGAAGAAATGAAGATAGTTGTATATAGAATTAGCCAGATTGTCTGAAGTATGAAAAGAATCGCCTTTGTTCTGAAGGCCTAGCGAGTTCCTTTTTTGAGCTGCAAAGGCGGGTCCCCGGACCGATGACTCGCTTGTTCAGTACTGCTAACTATATTATAGAGGATGCTGTCCCCTCGGGACTGGGCCAGTAGCTTGGTTCTTGAATCTCGTGCAAGTTAGGTTGTGGTTGTATTGGTCGCAAGCGGAACGTAGTGCTTTAGGTGTGTGACCATGCACTTTCGCTTCGTGTAATGTCGTATGTATGATAGAGGTGGTGTGGTGATTGACTCAATGCTAATGGTTATCCTCCCAAGGTTCAACGAATGAATGAAGCTATGATCGTACCTTGATAGAGATGATGATCTTCCTCTCTGATGTTCCAAGCCGGCCATAATAGAATAGATGGGCGAAGCAGTCAATAGCAGTCTGTTCTCGCCTATCGATAGATAGCAGGTTGCTTCCAAGCTCAAACCATTTGAAACGGAATTGCTACTTTTTTATTGTTATTGAGAAACTGATATTCTCCGCCCCTGTCAAATACAAATAAAGTAGAGGGAGAGAACTGGAAGAGAGAAGGAAAAAGAGCAAAGGATTTACAAGTCTAATGGGAGAAGAATGGCTGACACGTTGACTGCCTTCGATACTATCAAAAGAACCTGGGCGGTCTAACCCGGGCGGACCCCAACCGAAAGGCGCTAGACGGACTAACGGCAAGCGATAAAGAAAGCAGCGCTGGGTCTTGGTATGTGTAAAACCTCGTCATGGGAGAGTCTTTCTCCAATGAGAATAAAGCAAGAAAGTTTTTGGGCAAGACAAGAAAGCAAACCAGCCCCTTTGACACCAAGGGATAAGAGCTTCTGTTGCTGGCGATGACTCTGGTGAAGGGAATCTATGATAGAAGGTTTTCGAACCCCGGGTTCCTGGACCGAATAGAGCGCGGAGCCAACGAGTTCAGTCGAACAAGGTAACGAGTCTAAGGGCAGGACTGCTTTGGAAAGGAAATTGACGGGCATAGCTTAATAGTGAACGTAGACCCCTGCAACTAGATATGAGATCAATGTCTTAAAAAGACAGGATGTCGAGAGAAACCAGCAGACTTCTTTATTGCGTTGCGAAGAGAGATCGAAGACGAAGATTTTCTGACGCAGTGCGGGTAATTGGCAATGAAGGCGACCCATGGATAGAAAGAAATATGCAGGAAAGGAAAACAAACATGAAATCAAAATATGCTTTGGGAGTTTGAGATAGGCAGGGGGAGTACGCAGTCGAACAACCGCAGGGGCTTCCAGCAATGATAGCTGACTGAACTAACCAGATGGGCCGCCCAAAACCTGGAGCTGACATTCCAATCGGAAATCAACGTCGGGTCCCGGCTATCCGAAAAAGGCAGACTGAAGCGGAGGATCACAAAATGCAACACAACAAGGGGCGAACCAAGCGCTTTCGCGAAGGAAGAAGCTAATCAATCAGAATTGAGACAGGGAGGAGAGGCGAAATAGAGATTTTCGAGCCTGCAAGCAGCAAGCAACAACGGCTGAAAAGCCGTTGCGCTAGCTTTCTGTAGTTTAGGGTATAGTAGGGGCTCCTTTCGAAAACTTTTTCTATCTATAATATAAGGTAAGCTTTTTGGAACCTAGTTTGGAAAGTTTTCCCCCAACCTATTCCCATTAATCGTGTGTTTCCTTTTTTCAGCTGCATTGCACTGCCGCATAAACAATGGATCCGCTAGGCTGATAAGCAACCTTCTATCTGGCCTCTGTACCAGTAGTAGAGTGGTTTGCTACTTTCAATCAGAAAAGGAAGATTTTAGTAAGTAAAGAGAAGAAGTAGTCCTCTCTCTGGGGAAACCTTTAGCCGCATATGTAGAAAAGAGGGAGCAGAGAAGGAAGAACAACTGTTTGACTTTGCACATGAGGTGGCGGGTTTGGCTAGGTAACATAATGGAAATGTATCGGACTGCAAATCCTGAATGACGGTTCGACCCTCGTCCTTTGGCCTTTGAGGAGCAAGTGAGCAGCACGGAACTTTAATCAATCAAATGACATAGTATTAGGTAAGGGGCTTTCCCTTGTTAGAAATCCACAGACAACATTTTTGAACTTCCAAAACCAAAGAAATGCAAATAAACATGAGAAGGCACTTTTACGTTACGCTTCACAGAATGAATCTGGTATGGGTGAATAAGCCCTATGGTCGATCGAGGGTCCTGTGCCACTTGAACTCCAATCTATCTGACTCAATCCATCTTTGTTCAGCTGTAGCTCATAACAAAAATTTTAGACCAAGGCTGACATAAGGATTATAGCTCGCGCCCACTTAAAGCAGATGGAGATTCTTCTCGGACGGGGAAAAGCGTGAATGATGAGACCGGCCCCTTGTATAGGTATAGGGTTCCAAACCTGCCTGCCCTTCTTCGAATATCCCGGGCTTCAAAGCTTGACTAACAAGCGATAAAGTGGAATTTGAGAAAGAAAGAGGGGCGCCCTAGCAGCAATCAAAAAAGAGCGCTAACGAGCAAGAAAGGAAAGGGCCCCTTACTATAGATAGGGCGTTAGCGCTTTACTAATAACATATATAGGGGCTTACGTTTTTCAGCTTGATCGGAATCAATTCTATGATTGAATAGCAGAAGTGCTACTTAGTAGTAGAAACTCGGAGAGACAGAGAGGGGACTCTTTCCTGCTAACTCCTAGGATGAAAAGTAGGTCCGGCAGGAAGAGTTCCAGCCTTTGTTGCCCCTCGGTAGAGTGAGTCTACTTAGCAAACTGGCAGGACACGGAGATCAATTGATCAATATGAATCTCGAGAGTGGATGGTTGATCGCCGCCTCCTTTTCCTGGAGGCTCCTCCGGTCGGGAAGAGGCTTGCTATCGTACCCTTCTCCTGGTGTATGTGAAAAAGTGAGAACTCCTTTTTTTCTGCTGGTCATAGGTTGGTCCAAAGAACGAGAGTCGGCTTCCTTAAGTCCGTTGTTCCTCAGTAGCTCAGTGGTAGAGCGGTCGGCTGTTAACTGACTGGTCGTAGGTTCAAATCCTACTTGGGGAGAATTTCGAGTTCTCGCTTTTCTGACCTAGCGCTGCCTCCGGTGGTGTCCTTCTCCTTAGTTTCTAAACTAGCAGAATCGTGGGACATCAAAAGTGGGAAAGTTTCTGTTGGTTTTGATTCCTCACTCTCATATAGGTTAACTTGGTTTGTTCAATTTAGGAATAAGAAGGATCCACTGGGGAAGACTGGACTAGCATCTTCATTGGGGCTGGAAGGAATTAGTTCCACTAGCCTCTATTCTATGGAAGAACGAACAAGAAAAGGGTTACTGTTTAGGTAGGATAGATGGATGTTCAATGGCTAAAGCTCTGCCAGCTTCTTGTAGACTGAACTCTCTTCTTTAGGCTCCGAGTTGTTTTGGGGTGGATGGTCTAATTTCTTTCGCCACTAGTGGCAACGAAGTTCTGGTAATTAGCAAGGGGGAAGTAGCATCTCCACTCATTTTATCTATTCAGTGCCTGCGTGAGGCGCGACCCACAACAAAAGAAGGGAAAGCTTGCTTTGCTTGCTCTAGCCCTATTTTTGTAGATTAGGCTTTGGTAAGCGTAAGCTATTTCATTTAAGTAGGTTCTATTTTGCCACAGAAGTTAATGAAGGGGGGCTGGGAAGGATTTCATCATATTGAGGGCGTGCTTACCGTAGAAGCTTACCCTTGCTTTACAGAGACAAGGTGAACTGACTAAATAACTAGATTCCCCGGAACGCTAGCTAAGCTAATAGTCTGAGTTCCCTTCAATTCAATCAATTAATAAGCTTTTTGATTCAGGGCGCCGCCCCCCTTCTTTGAATTAGAACCTATTGAGGGGGGCCTCGGCCCGGGAAGGGGAGAGTGGCCGAGTGGTTAAAAGCGACAGACTGTAAATCTTTTGAAGTTTTTCTACGTAGGTTCGAATCCTGCCTCTCCCACTTGTTTGTTGTAAACTTCAGAGAAAAGAGGCATTCGTCAGAGTAGGAAGGCCAACCGAGCGAAGCTCTTTCTTTTTTTGGCCGTGCCCTGAAGTGAAATTTTATCGTATGTTAGTTAGAGAGGTTGGCGAACTACTACGATCTATAGATTCCCTATCTATATCCAATCCCAACGAGAATAGAAGCGAGTCGCTTCCGGCTTGTCTTGTAGTCGTAGTCTTTAGCTATGTAGTCGTCGGCCTTCCTACACGCATGTGTCCGCCAGACGCCTCCTTGGTTTGGAAGGAAGCCAAGCTGATACATACGATAGGGCGAAGGAAAGACTCTATTTCAGCGCGCCTGGGGAACGCAAGTTTGATCGAGGATTGAGAGGAGAGGAGAGGTGGAAGAAAAGGCTGGATGGATTTCAGAGTCTTTGTGCGAGCCGTATGCGGTGAGAGAGTCGCATACGGTAACGAGGGGGTTCTGCGCCTACGTGTAGTGTGGTCCTTGGGCCTACCTTAATCTCTATTTGTTCCATGATCTATGGGTCTACTGGAGCTACCCACTTCGATCAATTAGCCGTATTTTAACCGGATAGAAATCAATGGTGCCTATCTTAGTGTATTTTTATGGGGATTCTATTTATCGCAGTAGGATTCTATTCAAGATCACCGCAGTTCCTCGGGCGGCTGTAGGACGGACGGCCACCTATAGGTGGTAGGGTAGGGTGGGTGGTACCGCTCAGATTGCGGCCAATCTTCCTAGCCTTAGCGGGCCGGGCTTAGAGCGCGTGAAACTCATCACTACCTCGTAAGGGCGTTGAGACCATAGCATGTTACACGAAAGCGCCGCTTTCTCTGTAGTGTTGTCACACAGCTGCCCGCCTAGAAGAGCCACTCGCTCTGTAGTGTTGTCACACAAGATAAGCACGCCGCCCGCCTGCTGGCCGGGCGAATCGAAGTTCTCTTCCGGTCAACTGTCCACCCAGTCAAGTGCAAAAAACAAAGTAGAATCACGCAACGCACGCTGCTGGTGTGCTTCCTGCTCGCGAGGAAAGAAAGAAGAGCGACAAGGTTCAGTTCAGATTTGACTGTTTGCAGCATGGGAGCAGATTACCCAAAAAATCCCTGGGAACAATGAAAAAAAAAAGATATCTCGGTAACGAAAACTATAGGGGGCTGTATTGGCGAGATCCAACGGTGAACAGCAGCCCAAAAGAAAAACCGCCTGGAAGTCAGAGGACCTTTAGTACTGTACTCCACCCCCGAACCAGCAGCCTTCGCGCCAAGCAAGACCGCCCTTGTCCCTTTCCTTTCTCCATTCCACCTCCTTCTTTGCTTTGTTCCAATAGAGTCTAAGGCAAAGTCCGGTATTTGACGAAGATCTTTCTATCATAGGAATGAGTGCTCGATATAGGAGGGGATAGGATCCATCTGCTCTTTATCTCTCCATTTTTTTGAGAATTGTTATATCCTTTATCTATCTCTTGTCTATCTATAAAGTAAAAGACCGCGTTTTGGGGGTTCCCTCAAAGCCCCTGGATCCTTCTGCCAACGAAATGAACGCGGAGCCTGTTCCGTCGCTTCCGATCCGGAAGTTCTGCGAAGAGAATAAGATGCTGCTCCCTCCTCTGTCTTTTCCCCTACTTCGAATCTTCCCCAACGCGGGCCGGGCGCGGAGGAAGAAACCTAAGATAAGTTCTCTTTGGTCCTTTTTTTCAGTCCGTCACAGGAATGAAGTAGCAGTTCGATAGGACCTGGAAAGCGCCTTTGTCATCCCTGCAGCTTTCCATATTTTGTATTGAACGCATGGCGTAGCTAGGATCCTTCAAATCATGTTTGAGTCTATGTTCAAACCAAACCCACCCCCTATTTGATTTGACTAAGGCTGGAAAGAATGCCCGCCAAGTTAAGATAAGGGAATGCTTCCCCCAACTATTAAAGGAAAGGCTCGACGAAGGGAGGGAAATGCGGCGGGGGAAGGAAAAGGCTTTCGGAGATCGAGACGAGATTGGATTTCTTTTTCATCGAAAACGAAGAAAGCCGAGGATGGCCTACGGTGCGTCTTATCTGAAGGGAACACGCTTTTTTGACCGCCGTGGTATGATTGCCGGGCCTCTCCTCGTTCCGCCCGCTGGCCTATATGGATAGCAGCCTTCGGGCTTTGCCTTCCCTTTCTAATAATTCCGGCTCGGCCCGGGAAAGCGCTGGCAACAACAGAAAGGAAGGGGTCCATGTAGCTGCTGCGCCCGCCCCCTTCTTAGTCAATGGGGCACAGCAGGTTCGGCATCTACTACAAAAGAGAGAATCCACTTCAGATAACCACGCCTCTGCTAGGCAGCGTGTGGAATGGCCGAGAGCGGACCTTTTTGGATATATAATCCAAGTCGAGAGTAGAGTTACGGGAACAGCCGTCTGATGGAAAACGACTTTCACGTTCGGTTCAGAGAGCACTTTTTTCGTTGAGAATTCCTCGTTCCCTTCGTGAATCCCCAAAGGCGAATTCTAACTTGTGGGTCTCTATCTATCTGATCTCGTTCCGAAGAAACCCCCTCCCTTCGACCTGCCCATATATCTCTTTTGACTCTATATATGTGGGCACCTGATATCTATGAGGGTTCACCCACCCCGGTTACAGCATTCCTTTCTATTGCGCCTAAAATCTCGATTTTTGCTAATATTTTACGTGTTTTTATTTATGGTTCTTATGGAGCTACATTGCAACAAATCTTCTTTTTCTGCAGCATTGCTTCTATGATCTTAGGAGCACTGGCCGCCATGGCCCAAACGAAAGTAAAAAGACTTCTAGCTTATAGTTCAATTGGACATGTAGGTTATATTCGTACTGGTTTCTCATGTGGAACCATAGAAGGAATTCAATCACTACTAATTGGTATCTTTATTTATGCATCAATGACGATAGATGCATTCGCCATAGTTTCAGCATTACGGCAAACCCGTGTCAAATATATAGCGGATTTGGGCGCTCTAGCCAAACGAACTTATTTGGCTGGCTACCTTCCATTACTATGTTCTCATACGCAGGAATACCCTGTTAGCCGGCTTGTAGCAAATTTCATTTGTTCTTCGCCGCTTTTTGGGTTGTGGGGCTTACTCTAGCCCTGAGTAGTGACTAGCGTTATAGGTCGTTGGGCGGCCGGAAGGTTGCCACGCAAGTCAGTTTGGGAGACCGAAGGCAAAGTTCTCCGCACCGGACACGTAGCCATCGAATCAGCTGGGTAACACGGATGTAAATGCATGCTACGAAAGATAGGGTCGAGTCTGATACATCAACCGTCTAATTAATATCCTTTGCATTTATCCACAATTAATGAGATGAACCTTGGTTTGGTGAATTGAAGTTGGCCTTAGGTAATAGGACTCCCAGTTACTGCGCGTGATCGTATACTGAGGTGCTCCCGCCGGTTGTTGAAACGACGCGAGCCGGGCTGGCCTCATCTCAGAAAAAGATGAAGGCCAAAAAAGTCTAAATAGGGGGTTAAGCAATTTCTCCATCTCATTGGGGCGGAAACGAATCGACATCTCGATGTGATGCAGCCTTTTCTATTTTAGTTGGGAAAGAACGGCAAGTCCATCCGAACCGTCCAATGAAGAATAAGAGGGGAGAGCAAGCGCTAATGGCGCGAAGCGCATGCGGAACGGCACGGGGAAAGGGAAGTGGAGGAGCAGTTTATGAGCTCATTCCTTCGCTTCCTAGGCCCAAAGCAGTGCAGTTCTTTTCCTGGCCAAACTGGCGATTTGGGGCTTCTTGCTACGCTACTATCAATAATAAAATTTTGAGTCAGATAAGTTTAATAGATAGATAGATCCATCTATCTATCCTATCCTATTTCGATTTTGATATCTAAAAGAATCGATTTCATTCAACCTTTGGTTCAAAGAACTGCGCTAGCCCCCCGCTCATGAAACGGCTCTGCTGCAATGGATGGCAGAGGGTCCGTAGTACCCGAAGCACTGGAGTGACCCAGTAGCCGGGAAGGGGCCTAGAAGTGCCTACTACTACACCACACTACACTTGGCTCTACACATTTACAGAGCTAACCCCTGTCCAGTGCCTGGCAGAGCTAAGGGGGCTTCAATCCTTACTCTTTATCCTCATCTTCGCCCAGGCTAACAGGGCCTTACTTATTCAGGGGTAGAGTGGAGCCTCGAAAAGCACTGTTGAGAGAAAGATCCTTGGCCCCTCTTCATTCTCTACAGGGTTCCAAACCTTTCTTCAACATAGGTGACAACGAGCGAGGCAGAGATGGGAGAGATCAAACACGGGAATAAGAAGCAAGCTCGCCTTCCTTTTTGATTATTTTGATAGAGGGGGATGCAGAAAGTGGACAAAACAGACTCGCATTTCTGGGGAAAATAATCATCATATTGAAAAACGCCCCTAACTCCAACCCCCTTCCCTTCGTAGAGCCGTGTATTGTAAGTGATCCGAACCTGCCCGGAGCGAGCCTCTATAGAGGCAAGTCACAGGAGTTTCGCAAGTGATGGGCAACTATCTCCTGCGGTTCCAGGACTCAGCTGTTAGTTAGTAGCCCCTTGCCTTCGGGGTGGACCCTTTTCACTTATTTTATTATATACGCTTAGTGAAAAGAATGTTTTTTGATACACCTAGGACATGGATTCTATATGAACCAATGGATCGTGACAAGTCGTTACTACTAGCAATGACTTCTTCTTTCATTACTTTATTCTTTTTATATCCTTCTCCTTTGTTCTCAGTTACTCATCAAATGGCACTCAGTTTATATCTTTAAGTTCGATCATTGACAAGGTGAAAAGAAAGGGGTGAGATAGGCAAGAGGTAGCTTTCCTTTATCATATATATGATATGGGCGGGCCTTTTTAGCAAAAAAAAGGTGATCAACTATAGGTTGTAGTCTTCTTGGCATATCAAGTCAAGAGGGCGAGGCTCCTAGCAATGGGGGGAAAGGGGAGTGGGTAAGCGGGCTCCTTTCACTTGACTATTTAGGTTAGTTAAGATTGATCTTAGATCTAAAATTGGGAAGATCCTAAGTTAATAGGTTCAGAATGCCCGGATCACAATCCGGAATGGATAAAAGACCAAGGATGATTGTTAGGCCGAAAGGCGCATGGGTTGACTCTCTTTCTTTCTATGAGTTAGCAGGTGAAAAGTCAAGACTAGTGTTTCGAAATCCGGCTGCCATTGAAAGAGAAGAGAGTTCCGTGACTTCCGGGCTTAGCAGTCAAAAAAGAAGGAATGACCAAAAGAATGATGAAGGAAATCGACTGGGCGAAAGGGCTGCCCAAGGTGGGGTAGAGGCTGGTCGTAGATCAGAAGACAACAAGGGCTTGAGATATTCGTAATACTGAAATCGAGAAAGTGATGCCTATCGACCTCAGACGACCAATTGAGCCCTATGATGTCCTTCATAATATAGGAATTCAAATAAGAGGTGAAGAAAAGTTGAAGATTAAGCAAACAACTCCTGATACAAAGAAGACCCCTAAAAAGCCTGCATTCCGTTTTGTCCCAAAAAGTCAGAAGAAGCATGGTGAGTCAGCTTTTATGCCAATTCAAGATGAGAGTTCCACTTCGCTTTAAAGTATAGGGAGGATATCTGAGTCGATAAGGACCATATTCAAAAGAGAAATAAGTGGATTGAGTGTACTTTAATACAAAAAATGAAATAGAACATCAACATTTCCTCATCCCTCCGAGACATGATCATCATCCTAAAAGCATCCGGATGCATCACCTGGAAATGCTTGGGCCCAAAGACAACAGCTAAAGGGAGATGAAGTTATTACGCTTCTCAAAGGAGCTTTACTAATAGGGGTATAGGTTTTGTGGTTTTCTGCTGGTTTTGTTTTTACCTTCGCTTGGGATGTGGAAACAAGAGAGGTCAACTGAGTGGAAGCCAAACGACGGCTGTGATCGATCCGAAGAACCACAGATGATTCCTTGCTTCCCCTCGTGCTACCATGAGATTCTTGCCCGGCTTTCTTCGGTTTTCTAACTTAAGAAGGCTGCAGAATGAGGATCACTTCCGGAACCCTCATAGGGGAATGTTTATCCAAAGCTCTCCAACGTTGCGGAGCCTTCGGCCGTGAAGCTTAGCTTGCTTTTAGCAGCCATGTGACAGATTAAAGTTCGTGGTAGGCGTAGGGTTTCCTCGGCATACTTGTACAAGCAAAGCGAAGAGCTAGAGGGTCGGATGAACATCGTATGTAGTGTAGAATAATATTTGAAGCCTTTTGAACAAGCGAGGAACGAGGACCACAAGCTCCGCTAAGCGCTCGACATGCAAAGTTAGCTTAAAACATGTTCATCATGTGATTTCTTGTCTTCTCTAAGATATTTCTAGTTAGACTTGATCCTTGATCAAATGACTCCTGAAACATAAAGTAAGAAACCATAGACTGTTTGGGACTCAAAAAGATTCAAAAGAATCAGTAAACAGCAAGCAAAGAGACTACAAGTTGAAAACTAAGCTGTGGCGTCGCCTATGCATAATGTAAAGAGTCTGGTGAAGAAAAAGAGTCAATCTGGCTAAATCAAGGCAAGAGTGCTTTCTCGAGGGGTTAGATCCAGGTATGATCTTGCTGCTGGGTGCTTTACGCCTCACGCCCTACTTTAGACTACTTCTTCCTTTCCATGGTCTAGCTAACCCCTTATTATACGCATCTATTGGGCAAAAAGAAGCATCGCATTCCTTCCTCCACTCTTTTCCTTCGTTCCTAGCCATCTAGAGACTCAATTTCCAAGTTGCTGTCCTTCGCTTTCTAAGTCCATCTCTTAGGACTTCTGTTACATCCCTTGGGAAGTTCTTCTACCTTCGATCGAGTGAAAGCCAGGGCTAGGGCAAAGATCTATTCGGTGAATGTGAACAAGCCAGGAAAGCTAGTGCTCGTGAATGCCCTTACATGCATATTAGAGTACCAATCCCATGCCGAGAAAAGAGTCCCTAGGCCCTATCTGAGAAGGAAAGCCTTAACGCCCTTGCTTTCGTAACCCGTGCTTGATGCAATAACCGCAACGAGAGTAAGCGCTGTTGGATAGAAGACTGGTATAGAATCCGCTGTGGGAAGAGAAGACCACGTAGCCTTGCTATGCTAAAGGAATGGATTCGACTCTTTAGGGAGTGACCCGAGGGTGATATCATAAGCTGTTGTCGGAATAAGTGGTAATATCATCGATAAGAATTAGCCAATTTCTCCTCTTTTATAGCATCTTAAAGTGGACGTTACAATATAAAGAATCCTGGCATATCCCTCTGTTAGCCTACTTTCCCTAGAGTCCTCAAGTCAACTAATCAGAAAGAAAAGAAGAAGAGTTTACTTCTTGAATAAGAAGCTTCATAGAATACCATTGATGGTAGGATTGTGACACAATAAAGTCAGAACAATTCTTTTTTTGGTTGGGATACGCAAAATGATTCTTTACCCTCTGCATTGTCTTCAAATCCGTGTTAATCAAATCCAAATATGAAGCGGCTAAGAGACCTGTTAGGAGGAGGAATTTCAAGCAGAATGCGACTGACAAAGGTGGTGAAGCCCCTAATAGGCAGGGTGGTGTAGGGGTGAGTCAGGTTCAGCGTACGTCGGAGAACGGTGCCTCAGACAGGATGGAATTGGGGTCACGTTTTGCCCTCTTGGCCAATGTGCAAGAAGATCTTTAGCCCAGACATGAGAGGAAGTGGTGGGCCAAAGGATAAGTGGTGAGGCTATTGTGACAAGGCCTCTGTTGAAAAGAGGCCCAGGTCAGTCAGAAGAACAAGGTCGCAGCCCAAGTTGATCTCAATAAAGGCCCAACAGTTCCCACGGTCTTTAAGACCTTTGCTTCTCAGCTTAAATCTCAGGCAAGGAGATTGAAATGAAGTAATCAAGTTAAGAGCGTGAACAGTGAAATGGAGAGGGTTTGTCGCGGTAATCTTGTTGGGGCAGCTGGGGATGACGAATTACATAGTCTGGATATGAGGATCCTATTGTGGGGATGGAGATCTCGAGGATGCAGTTCGTGCTTCGACCGATGATAGGACAGACTTGAGCTTTTCTTCTGCATTGGAAACTGCCGTACCAGAAAGATCTTATCATGGCGTATAGAATGCATCTGTTCATGAATCGGGGTAGCTAATTTGGACACGTCTTTGTGAGCTCTTCCGATTGTTTTCCTTTTTATTTCGCTCCAAGCTTCAAGTTTAGTGTTGGGACTGGGACTAATGGAACTCAGGCTTACTCGGAAATTGGGCCTTCCCCTCTTTCTCTTCGTCCCGGGTGGATAGAGCCCTTGTACCCTTCACTAAAGGGGATTTGCTCCGAGCTTGGCCGCATCAAATTCAGGAAGTGGCACCGCTTTTGGCGATTGGCAAGACATACCTCGAGTGAGCGCTGCCTGAACGAAGCGTGGGCGTGCTACCGCGGGAGGCGCCGAATCCTTGCAAGAGGGAGGTACTAAGCGGGATCGACCGACCGGTCAAAGCCAAGTCCAGACGAGCTGTCTAAAAGCTACGGTCAAAATCAATCCGTTTTGAAAATAAACCACTAATACGCCTTAGGTACTCTTTGAAGTCCGTGTAAGGCGGAGGGAATAAAGGGACCTGCAGGAGGCTGAAAAGCCGTAGTGCGCTAGCGCTAGTGAGTTAGCGCAACAACTTAGTGTCTTGTTTCTTCTGCTGCTTCTTTTTCTTTTCTATTTAGATTTAGCGGTTGCTAATGCTTGTAGCTTGCTTCTGTCCTTAGTCAATTTTGGACTGAAGCTGTTCCTGCTATATTTCTTTAAACCGAATACCTTCCTCTGTCATCTCTGGTCTGTCTCTTTGAGAGAATTTTTATATCCCGACTGACTATGAAGAGCTTCGGAGTCTATCGGGAAGATGTGATGGTAACCCCGCAGCTTTGTCTAGAACCGCGTCCTGCCGTGTAGGAAGACTCACCCTAGCCAATTATAGCGCGACCCCACCCCAACTCTAGCTGAGAAGCCCCCTCCACTCCACCTTCCCCCTTTCCGTGTGTCCAAAAGCCCGCCCGCCCGGTTTAGGAGCCCCTTTCCGATTCCCTCACCCAATCTCATGAGAAGCAAGCCCAGTAGGCCCTGCCTTAACCTGTCCTCAGACAGCCAGCCTTCACCAGGCTGCTGGCATTGCTAAATGCTCCGCCGCGAAGCAAGCTTTCCCGAATACGACAGATGCGGAAGTGGCTAAAGAAGTCGGAGGAAGAAAGTAGTTGGACAACTGTATACACGAGGGTACATTAGTATTATGGGAATTGGCAACATTGACAGAAAGGGGAAGAGGTAGGAAAAAACTTTTTTAGGTGTAGCTCTACTAAAGTCGTCGGCCTAACCTTCTACTTTTAACTAAAGGCGAACAGCCGGCATTGCAAGCAAATAGAGAGCTCCCGCCCGTTTGAGCCGTTGCGAGCCGGAAAGCGTACCGGCAGTTTGAGTCGCGAAAGGGCCGCTTGCAACAATTAGATTATTTTAGAATCAAAAATATATAATATATTATATATTATAAACAATAAGAAAAAAAAATTGATAAAAAAAGGATTTTCTTATTGTTTATATTTGTTCATTCCTGGGAAGAAGAAGAAGCAGATAGAGCAAAGGCCTCCTCTTTCCGTCCGCTCTTCCCGAAGTGAGCGAATTGCATGTAGAGTAGGGGCTTATAGTTTAATTGGTTGAAACGTACCGCTCATAACGGTGATATTGTAGGTTCGAGCCCTACTAAGCCTACCTTTTCACCTTCGGTGGCTTTACCTGATACAAGGCAGTCGAAGTTCCCGCCACCCTGCAGATCTCAATCTAGCGACGGCACTTGGAATCACACTGCTGCCGCTTCCCTTCGGGCACGCCTCCTACGCTTATCACTCACCTACGCTCTTGCAGTATGCCCCTACGGTGTAATACGCGAAGCAGCTGAGCCATAGCTCAAAGATCGCTATATTCTTGCAATAGCGAAGGATCGAAGAGCGAAGTTACGTCTTTAGGCGAAGAGCGATAGCGAAACCCTTAAGTCTTATTGTTTTGTTCCCGAACAACGATCATTCATTACGGCCGGCCCGACCAAAGACTGAAAGCCCGGTCCGGGCAAGCTATATTATGGAACTGATCTGACCGAACTGGGTCTAATGGAACAAGATCTCGATCTTAATAAGGAATTGAAATCTTGAAGGGCCGGCAAGAATCAATGCGATAGCGAGGTTGAGCAGTAGCGAAGGCCTGGTTCATACTCTAAGAGAGAGTAGATGCGAAGGTTCGGATCGAAGATCTTCGCGAGACGGCCCCAGAGCACCATAGCATGTCGGGAATAAGGGAGGACATACTGAACGTAACCACTCCCTTGGTTGGGGGCTGTGCCGCCCCTATCCTTTCAATTTATGGATTCCCAGGTCTTTTTTATTCTCACTGTTGGAAGACGACCTGATCAGGTTCACCATTTCTTTGCTGAAGGCGCTGTTAAGCCCCTAAGTTTGAATTCCACCGAATTGCCCTTATTCCGATTCCGAAAGTCTAAAGTCCTTCTCACACTTTCACCAATTCCGACTTAATACCTTTCTTTATGGATATTTGAAGGAGAGCTTTGTCACTTTTTTCTAAAAAATAGATTCGAAGAATGAGTTTGATTCTCCCTAAAATCATTTTGTTGGAAAAAAAAAGGAGCTTTTTTTGTTATTTGTTAAAGGACTCACTATTGTAGATAAGATCTCCTTGGCTCACGAGGTGGCAACAAGTGATAGGGGATTTTTGCCTAAAGGCTTAATAGGAGGGATGGGGGGGTCAAAAGAAAGTCAGGATATGGCAAAAGCATCTTTTTGGATCGAATGGGCTTTTGTGAGAAATGGCGGAATTTTTAAAATGGATGTTTATGTAATGAACACTTTGGAGTGCTTGTGGATGGTGTGCCACATGGGTACTTTCCAAGTGATCGAGGGCTGCGACAAGGGTTCCAAATCTAGCCTGTTTATTTTAGCTGAAGAAGTGCTAAGCCGAGGCCTACAGGAGTTGGTATCATTGAAAATGATAAGACCTTTCCATGCTTCGAGATCGTGCCCAGCACTCTCCCACTTTCTCTTTGCGAACGATGTTCTAATATTATCTAATAGCCAGAAACTGAATCTTAAGAAGCTTAAAATCTTTCTGGAAACAAGTAAGAAGCTGATTGTAATCTTGTAATGGCCAAAACAAAAGGTCAATTTTTCGATAAGAGCCAGTGCTTCCTCTCTAACAGAGCTCCTCGCAGAAATCCCAGATCATTGAAGAGGAATCCTAAATGGTAGTTTTCCTATTTAGTACCTGGATGTTTTCTTGTCCCTCAATAGAATAAAGAGAGAACCTGAAGAAAATGAAAAAGAGAATCTTTGGTTGGACAAAATTGTTGTCCTCCGAAGGTCGACTAAGGCTTATTAAACATGTTCAAGTTTTTTCCAACATTAGCCGGCTTACACTTCGGCTACTAATAAGGGGATAAGACCTTACAACTAGATTGGATATGATCCCTTCTCTCCAGTGAGTGCAGTGAAGGACTCTCGCCTCACCAAGGTTTGACTTATGGCATCATCGACTTGCTTTTCAATCTAAACTCATAACCAGAAAAAAAAACCTCTCTCTTTCAGGGATCAGTCCTGTCCCTAGATGTAGTCAATCAGCGGACATCAGCAAGCTATGCACCTTCACTGAATGTTAATGAAGGAAAGCCCTTTCATCCTAATCTCATCTACTGAAAAGGGGAATTTCGTTTTTCCTTGAACGTATTCCCCTCAGTCAATTTGTAGCTAATGAAGGTTACCTTCTGTGCCAGTCTGACTATAAGGGGAGAAGACCAAATTCCTAGATTCATATCTATTCGTCTTAGCCCTTCTCCTTCTTCGGCGATTCAATCCGACATTGACCCCTTTTCCCCTATTTGATTTTGCCGCATCTAATACCTGATCTGCAAAAAGGAAGGACAGCTAGAAGGATCTTGGAAGACCGGGGATTGATTATAGATACTGAAATAAAAGACGAACTAGGATTCAAAATAAGTCCTTACCTAAATGGTTCTGATATCAGTAGTGTGAACTCTTCTTCAACACTTGGTACTTGACTTGACGGCTTGAAGCCTAAGACTAAGGGAATCTGGTTTAAACGGATTGAGAGTAGCTTCTGTCCTGACTAATTGTTCTTTGTCTAAGTTTGCCTTTTACTTGTCTAATGAAAGAGTATTTGAAAGAATCGAAGGGGATTGGCAAACGCATTCAGCATCAGGATCGGCTGTAGCAACCCCCTCTTTTGTTTAGTATTTGATCCTCAACCTATAGTCCTTTGATAATACGAGTGTAGGAAAGCTTTAAGAGCAAATCCTCATGTCTCTCTCAAACGCTCTCTCTGGGGAGCCTGCCCTTTCCATTTCCATTCCCTTCCTCACTAGCTGTAGTTGATCATCAGAGTTTTCTCCCTAAGATAAACTTCTTACTCTTTCCTTTCAATCAACATATGTTTTGTTTGATACCTCTACCTCTTTCTTTTCCTATATTAGATGACTTAGTCTTACGTTTAGCCTTATAGTGAATGCCTAAGAAGGGAGGCTCTCGTGCTTCACTGATGTAGCTGATTCAGTCTACCGCTTTCTCCATGCAGCGACACACAGAGCCAATTGAGAATAGACTTTGAATAGATAGTAAGAAGAAGGCATTTTACTTTTTGAACTTTGGGCTTGGAAGGAAGTGAACATCTTCGGTTTACCAGATGGTTAGTGGGCGGTGTACATTAATTTGAAGTTCCAGCCAGGGTATAGGAATCATATTAAACAGAAGCAAAGTCCCTTTCATGGGTATTCAGTAGGCTTAAAGCCATTCAAGGAGGGGAAGTGGGTATCAAACTAGAATCTAGAGAAGGTGGTTTGACCACTTCGTTCAGTTAAGTTAACAGGTCTAGCTCAAATCTATAAGCCTCCTTTTCCTTATCCCATGGGATAACTCTACAGCACTAAGAAATGGCGAACCCTCACAAGAGCTATGTGAAGTCTCACTGGTTAACTTCCAGGTTTTCAAGAATAGATCTTATTGTTAAGCATACCGGCGTCTGCGCGGGAGCAGATTTGCCGATGGATGGAAGGCTGCTGCTCTGTCTGCCATCGAGTTATCGGTTTCAAAATAGCATTTCTATTTTGCAGGTCATTCCATATCTGGTTCGAAAGGGTTGATGTAATTAAACGACTAAGAGTAGCCCTTTCACCTTTATTCGGGTATAGATTTTTGAACAACGGAATCGTAAAAAGGAAGATGCGCGTCATCGTCTTCAGTTGTCTACCGTACTTGATCAGTCAAGGTTGATTCCTCCGGCATTCATTCTAATCTGAAGTATAGAGCGCCAACTCCACCCTTTAAATAAGAAAAGAGGCATTTTGAACTCTTGTGTTTACTTCTTTCTAGCTTCTTTTCGTATTGTGCTAACCATATATAGCCTCTTGTTCTGCGTGATTGGTAATGTAACTGGCAGTGAAATTGCAAGATGAATAAAAAGTAGGCAGAAAAAGACAAGACCGGATAAGGCATCAACCTTTCTATCCATTAATCTGTCTATAAATTCCTATAAGAAGAATGGTTCCTAACCTCTTGGAAGTTTTTTCGGTAACCTCAACGATTAGACGTAAGATTCATTCTAGCGCGCAAGACAAACTCATCTCAGATGCAGACTTTGATTCCGTCATGCCAGGAAATTGGAATCACTCTCCACCTTGCTCGAACTTCGAACCATCCTTTTTCTAGACAGAATTTCTAGTTTTCGTCACATCAAAGGAAGCTTTTTCTTTGCGGATCGAGATAAGAACAAGGTAGTGAAATGGCCTTGTTGGTATGCCTTCACAAAGCGACACAAGGTAAACCCTTTGTGGATGCCGCTTGACTTCTATCGTTCAAGAGGACAGTATGAGTTGCACGACGTGCCAGATCAAAGCCTAATCTTAGTAATAATAAAGTCTTTTACTTTTCAAAAAACATGCCAGAGGAAAAGAAGATGGGCAGGCCTGATCGTTTATACAGACAAAAACCCTATCGCTCGGTTAGATAAGAGCCCAGGCACAAATGATGATATCTTCCTCTCTTGTTGGTGACTTGTCCCGACTTGAATGAAGCGGAAACCCGAGGTCAGAGCTTGCTATAGCTATAAACCTAGAGAGAAGACGAGACCAAAGAAGAGAAGCAGCTGCACCTAGAGTCTGCATCTTAGCGTCTGCGTCTTGTGCCTAGCTTCCTACTAGCTACAGGCAAAGAGCGGATATATCGGTTGCAGCTGCCGCTGTTAGTTCCATAGCCTAGCTACCATCCAATCTATTTTCTATTTTGTTTGTTTTGTCTTGATTTGACCACTCACAGCCGAAGGTAATCGTTTCTTTTCTTTTCTTTTGAGGGTTATATCAAGCCTGAGGCAGAGAATGTATGTTTGCAGTAAGCTAGCGATGATGGATGCTGAATCAACATCACACTATTACTTTACATTTATCCTTGCTATAGGTACGAGCTTCTTCTGTCTTGCTATTGATTAGATCGTATTTCTTATTTTATTATTACTAATATCTTCCCTTCCTTCCTGTGCTTGTAGTTCCCCCGGATAGCCAGATACGGATGAAGGGGTTCAGTCTGTCAAGATTCACTATTTCCCTGTGGTTTCTTGGATAAAAGTCCCCCGTCACTCCGCCAATAAAGGGGGTCAAGTATCCTCAAGCCAGGGTCCGACAAACCGTGGGAGGCTACTGCCATGGCACTATCAGATGCTTCGGGCGCTAGTTTGAGTTGTCATTCGTAGGTGCTTTTGGTATCTATTATGGATAGATCGACTGTTCGGAACGATAATAATATCTTCCCGCTCGGTGACAGCTTAGCGCTTGGTCTCCTTCGTTGACTATTAGTTGAATAAGGTCTCTAGGCTTCTTGTTTTTCACTAGCTAGTATGAGATTGAGGGGTGAGACCCAAACCCAAAAAGGAAGATAAGGCAGCAAGTTAGCCTGCTTCCTATATATGGATTGCTGCTGTCTGCTGTTAGTTCTTGACAGAGGAGGAGCGTAAGGGCTAACATACCTGTAGTTTCTCTTTTGAGAGCTATATGTTGTTAGATGAGTTTCGTGAGATCTTGTGCCTCAATGGAGGATAGACGGGATTACACTCGTGGAATGGCCTCAGGTGACCCAGCTTCGAAACTACTATCTAATAAGTAGATAGGCACACTCGCTAGAAGGAAGAAAGAAGGTTCGGTGGTTGTATAATTCCCAAGCGGAAAGTCGTCTACTTGCAAAGTAGATGGGGTGATCAGCGGCCCTTCCTGCGCCAACATACATCAGCGGCATGAGTGATGCGTCAGTATGAACATGAACTCCTTATTCCAATCAGAGCCGGATTGGGCTGATGATGACAGCAAAATTCATCTGCATGCTTATTAAGGGCTTAATCCTGTTCGGTCTCACAACCGTTATACCTTTCTTCTTGCATGTTTATGTAGATATCATCCCGATCTGCGTGCGCTCGCTTTCAATCAAGATCATCTCTCTGATCCCGCTGGAAGGTTACACCAAAGAGTCACCAAGCGACTTATTACCATATTTTGAGATTTCGCGATCCGCTGCCGATGCCGCTCCTTCACACCCGAGATGCTCACTTCGTCAGCGATTTCCGACAAGTCTTTCTTCATTTTAAGCTTCTACTCGATTCTTATTTCTTTCCGCCCGTTGGAAATGTTTGATGCTTCTTGGGACCTTCATTCCGCTCCTTCCTTCATTTCGACTTCTATTCATTCCTGGGAAGCTGGGTTTCCGTTGGCATTTATAGAATCCATTTTAGGTTTTCGTCGAGATTGTGGTTGTTGATGTAGTTGCTTGTACTTTTTTTGCCCCGTTCTGTAGAATCCGTCTTTCTTACCTGCTTTGATCCTCTCTTCTATTGGTATTGAGGTTCAAGCCTCGGGAAACTCTTTCCCTTACTTTTTTTTTGAATGGGAACGGAGGATAATGACACTTGTACTGGGACTCTTACTGTTGGATCCTCTTTCTTGCTCTCTATAATTCTTTTATTGCTTCATCTCATCCTTTCCTTCGTATCTGATTTCAAGATTGGAGTTTGGTGTGAATTTCTTCTTTTACCTTATGGAGCTCTTTCTTCCGCTTCCCCAATGCTTTATCTCAGCTCACTTGCTTATGTACCACTAGTATACCGTAGGTAATGGACCTATATGACCAACTGGGTACAGCAGGATATGAAATCTATTTCATACCTCTTTCTTCTTTCGTTACGTTCCGTCAATTATGATTTGCTTGGTGGGTTTGCGGTCAGGCCTGACTCTTAAATAACTTCCTCTTTTAGTCTTTTCTTCGAATCCCTATCCTATGGTCGAGACTACACTTGCTCAAGCGACACTTGCGTGGCTGAGCTATGTTTAACCTGACGCGTTGCTGCTTACGTTCCTAGTAGTTTACCAGGTGAAGGAGCTAAGCCAGGAAGAAAAGAAAGACAGAATACGGAATGCTCGCTTCTTCAAGCAATCCATAATGCTAACCTTCAATAGAGTCTTCAATCCAGCTATAAGTCTAACCTTTTTTATATAGAGTATTAATGCTCGCAAGCAAGAAGCCAAGTAATCTCCTTTATTCCATCCATAAAGCAACCACTTCAAGCTAGTTGTTATTATCAGGTAGGCTTAAGCAAGAGCAGTTCTTCACCTGTACCAACCAAAGCTAAGCACTTTAAGCTCTTTCATGCTAGTACTTCTTCTCTTGTATTCATTATTGCTAGTAGTTGTTCAATAGTCTTCTTGATTTAATTAGAGTAGGTATAAAGTATGTATTTTAATACACACAATGCCTATGAGCGAGGAAGCGAGGGTCTGCAAGGCTGGAGACTTTTTTAGCTAATTCATGATAGTGGGTTTCTCTTGTCTAGTTATTGGCTTCTTAACTATTTATTAAATACAGTCTGCTTCTCTTACATACTAAGGTATAGTCTCTCTTCTCATTCAGAGGAAACGAGGCCCCGGGGGTAGGCTAGATGACATAGCAAGGACCAATCCAACTAGGAGACCAGCTGCATTGATTAGACCTTGACTCCTGCTCCCCATGGAAAATGAACTTGTGCTTGATAGAAAGGTGCGAAGCCTTGAGCAATCTTCTTTTTGCCTCGAAGGAGGGAAGTCCCCACGAATCCCTCTCTGTCGTCCCTAAATAACTTCTTTGGCATCTCATGGAAAGCTCTCCATTTTCATAATCCAAGCTTCCTAAACATCGTCTCGCATGCTCAGCAGTAAGTACCTCTTCTTTTTTTTGTCAAGGCCTAGTGATTACATAAACCATTTTCATCCTAGCTAGCTAATGTCGAAACTGCAGCGCAGAAATGTACCATGTGAGTCCTTCTCTTTCAGTTATGAATTGTAATTGCGCTCTGTCGGTGACAACCTCCTACCCCACAGACAGTGAGTGGGATGATCCAGTTTGGAAGGCCCTTCTTGAACCAATGTATAATATATAGCGGATCCGAGAAAGAAATCTATCTCACGATGGGCGAAAGACATCTTTTTGACCCGGGTCCCTAAGCCCTATTTTCTTCCCTTGGACCCTATCCTCTCTGATTTGGAAAAAGATGATCTTGCTTGGGCCACTGAAGAAGAAGATGGATTGAATGAGGAATTGGACTTGGCATTCTTGCTATCTCTGGAATGCTTTGATCCATCTAAGCCCATTGACAAGCAGGAGATAAGTGGGAGGACTCATGGATATGTAGTTTTGAATACTGAATTTATAAGCCCACTTGATGGTTTAGAAAGACCGTCCAGTGGAAATGGAATGGAATGAATTGGGAAGAGTTTATGGGGGACACGGAGATTTCCAAAGAAAAGCCCAAATGAAAACAAATAAGAGTGGTCGTGGAGAAGGGGACTCATTGTACTGAAAAAGGCTATTGATAGTGCTAGTGCTGTACTGACTTACTCTATACCGGTCTTAGTGGACTGACAGAGTGAGCTGGAAGGGCAGTATGCAATAGTAAAAAGCCTTGGACTGATGTAAAGGCTTTCAAATGCCTGATCTAAGGGAGCGAGGCTTCGGTCTCACGTGACTCACCTATAAGAAAAGGACACTGTCAGTGAGGATTGGCCGAGGGGAGTTCATGATGTACCTGGGTACAAATCCTTGACAAAAAAGACAAGTAGAAACAGTGAAAGAGGAGTAGGCAGGGCTAAATGGTGCCAGTAGGGCATGGCAGGGACAGTTTTTGCTGGTCAGCTTTTGAGCTGTCGAGTAAGTGCTCTGTATCTCTTAGAAAGGGGCTGAAACCTTATTAGACGGAGACAGGACCTCTCTGATGGCGTTCTATTATTGCCTCTGGAGGAGTGACCGGAATTAAGCCGCGTGGCGATACCCACCAAAAACAAAGGACTATTTGATTTCCTTTTGGGCAGGTCAATCCGTGCAATATTCAGCACTAGAATCTAGTGGATCTGATTCCATATTCATGAAAAGCCGGGGTTTAAACATGTTATGAGAGCTAATAATTATGACTAATAATAATAAGAAAGAGTTAAGCACCAGACTTTATAATGAAGCGCTGCCAGTCTATGTATATTTTTCAGAGGTAGAAGTCAGAAGAAGGAAAAAACTTTCAGTAACACAACACTCTTGTGGGATGTGAAAGACTTTCCCAAATCAATCAGGAAGCTCCGATTCTGTAGGAGGGCTATAGAAGAAAAGCAAGCCCTCATTGTGGAGGGGCCATAAGGAACTTGCAGAGTAGAAACAACAGGAGGCTTAAAGAAGGTGGTCAATCTTTCTAGAAGATTTAAATAAGTGTCTGTAGACATAAAGTAGTATGTTTTAATGTATGGTCTTTGTTTGGTGGAGATCTATATGCTGAAATTATTTGTTCTTGTTTATTTGTGGTAAAACCCTAGTGTAAAATGTTTCTTAATGGAATATTAAATAAAATTTTGCAGCTTTTTCTTGTTCCATTTTGTATTTTTTTATTAGCATTTGATAAGCTCTTTTTCAGCTTATGCCGTAGAAGCCGACATCAGGCTATTGGCGCATCTGCATCTGAATTTTTCTGCCCCGACCGGGAAGGGTTCGCGAGAGAGACCATTGGTTTAGCACCGTTGTGCGGATGCTTCCCACCCCCAATGCGGGAAAAAGTCTGGCGGTTTGATGCTGGGCGTTTGTGACCGAAAAAACCAACTCCTTGTCGAGGCTGACTGGAAATTATTTCAAATAAAGCAAATCTAGCTCAAAACTGGCTCAGTTCATCGTATTTCAGAAGAAAGAGGTGATAAGCTCCTTAATGATTTGATCTTAGGATTATTTCAATTATAGTAAAATCCATCAATTCAAACATGATCTAGCTTCCATAACTTCATTTTGCTTATTAGTACGGTCACATCTCTCAGTCAGTCACCAAGGTCAGGGCTGGCTTTCATTAGCTGGCATAAGGGGACTGAGGCCCCACACACCACTCTCAAAAAAAACTCACTCTCAATGGGTTTACATCCAGCACTCAAGCCATAGATGTGATCATTGGGCCGAGGATTTCTCTGTTTTCATAGTATAGTAGTTGGTCATTAAGAAAATGGTAGGAATCAAGCATGACTCATTTTCATAACTTCGGAAGTAGCCCCTCCAAGGATGATGTACTTTAGGATTGGACTAATTTATCTTCTGCATTAGGTAGAAACTTTCTGAGGGCTGTCAGATAGCCCTAGCCCCTAGAACAGAGGTAACCAGGTTCTGATCTGATTCCTTTTTACACCAGTATTCAGTCTTCAATTGCTTTTCTTTCAGGAACGGACGTAGAGGTAATAGCTGTCAATTGGTGAACCAACAGTTGAATGGTCCATCGGCCTCCTTTCTTTTTAGGCAAAGGAATGGCAGCTAGAGAACCCTTTCACAGATGTTTTTTCCATCAGAGTCTAATTGGACACGTGACTGTGAATGTAATTCTAATTTCGTCTCTTGAAGGTGCTCTATTATTCTAGTCAGACAAGGAGGAGTCATGGTAGGCCCCCAATCTCTTGACAAACGAAAGACGCGATAGATAATAGCGCATGGGTTTTGGCATGATGCTGGAATGATACGCTAAAGTTGGAAATATTGATCTCCTTTTACCCAGCATGTGTTAGTATGATGACTTCCTTCTGAAATAAAATGTTTCCTGAGGCCTGAGGAAATTTGGTTGGTAAGTTGACACTCAACTATGCCAACCAAGGATTTGGTTCAAGTGTAACATTTTGATGCTTATTACTAAATGACATTGGACAGAACTCTGAACTTTTTTTGCTGGACAGGAGGGTCTCACCCAATATAGTCTGACGTTATTAAGTGTCTCAGGAATGCCAATGGTGTTGATTAGACCCCACTGACCCAGAACAGGTAGACTGGCTCGTTGGCTCTCCATAAGGCAGAGCTGTGGTGCAGGAAAAAGCAAGGAAAAATGTAATACAGATCGTTTCTCTGGTCCTCCAATTTTTGGAGGCTGAGGGATGCATTCACTAGAAGTAACAATAGATCAGTTAGATTCATTGCTAGCTTTAATTGGTTTAAATATTTTTCGCTTGTTCGTCAACACCGACATCTTTTTCGCTTTGCCTTTAATCGCTCAGAACAAGAGCCGTCCAGGGACTCACCCAAGTTCTTTCTCACATTTAGCCACTTAGTTTCTTTAGGAGAAGTTGAACATGTGATTTATGAAGCCAATGCATGCTTATAATACAAATTTAGTGATCAGACAATTGGATGGCAGTTTAGTTGTTTGCCAGAGAAGGCTTCCTCGATCGTCTAACTGGCATGTACTCTCTCATGACAGACTCTCTCCCTTTTTCAATTCATGTTCTTACCACTGAATGGTTTTGCTGCCTTGGGAGAGAAAAGCAGGGTCAAGCCACAGGCCTTATCACTTGGATGATTCTTATCTCCTTGATTAGAGAGGGAGAAATGGGGAACTGGGACTCTGCTCTTTATTGTTGGGAGGTCAGTGGAGAATCATGATCAGATCAAGTCTCAGCTGTTTGGAAGACTACAACTAGGCATGCTAGAAATATCAAAACTAGCTTTATAAAATGATTTACTTGTAGGCATGGTGCATGTTCTCACAAAGGCTGGCCTGAGTCATTCAGGCCATACGGCAGAGTGAGTCATTGTGTCAGCCAGCTCTGGGCAGGATGAAGATTCTTGAAAGTGGGTTGAAGGTCATGTACAGGGATCTCCAATAAAGGATCGTGGAGAAGCGTCTGCAGACACACCTCTGAGAAGAATGGTTTAAAAAAGTGCGGTTGAGGAAATCTTCTGGGCGTGATACATTGATCAGTGATCATAGGAAGCCGCTAGGCTTACCTGCAGATGCTTTCTTTCTATGAAAAAATCCTGTAGAAGACAGCAGGACGATCACAGGCAAGCTTAAAGATGCTGTCTCGACTCCACAACTTGGTGGGTGTGCAACTATTCATCCAAACAAATCATCGAGGGAAGTAAGGTAGGTTCGGAGCAGCACTTCAGTACTGACACCCTTCACCCACTATTTCAGGCCATTAGCTAAGCTTTTGAGAGGCCCACACACGCCTCCTTCCAACCAAAACCTGAACCTCTCTGATTCGATTTGATGGACTCAGTCTTACATACCAGGATGGTTCAGTTATACTAAGCGCAGTGTCTCAGAGCCAGGTCATTCTGGATCAAATCTAGACATACAATCAGAATGATCAGGCAGGACACGACACTCCCATACGAGACTCAGATAGGATGGCACTTTCAAACAGACTTTTATCCATCAGTCTTCCTGGGTTCAATCTTTTTCAGGGGTTCCAATTTACTTCTCCTTCATCCTTGCTTCTTCTGTGTTTTCAACTTAGTTTACTATTTTTTTAGAACGTTGTTTCTTTCCTTTGTCAACTCCAGTGATTTGTCTTTGATAAACTTCGATCTATGAGAAAGAGGTATCACCTCTGTTTACCTTTGTTCCCCTGTCTCACTACATGCGCTTGTTACTATAAGTCATCATTGGAATCATCCAACCATAACCGGGAAGAGCCTTTCCAAAGTGCTATTTTCGTATGTTTAAGAAAGCCATGCTCGTACTATGGATTTGCAATGCAATGTCTCAGGGTGTGGCAGAAAGAACATAAATGGATCGATACGTGATCTTCCTTTCCTTGTAGTATTGTGCCTTTTCGGGTCTTCTTGGTCAAACATTTGACTGGCGTGCTAATGAGGAGGCTTTGGAAGTGTTTCGACCTTGTGCAGGTTCATGGTCTTGATTATAGACCAGGATTGCTACACAAACCTGATATTAAAAGATACCTGTGTGGTGGGGCCAATGGACAAGCTTTCTTGGTCCAAACCCGTGATGTGAACAGCCTAAGGCTTGGAGGGGTGTTGTCAGACTTATGTGAAGTAATGCCTTAGTGACCATTCGATATAAGACTTTGGGCGTCTCTGATCCTTGGTCTGATTATGGATTCTTGCGAGTCCATCGAGATGCTTCATTTAGGTAGGTTATTTTGAAGGGCTTGTAGGAAAATACTCAGAGTGACTTGACTTTGTGACAGTGACTTTCATGGCACAGGCCTAAGTGACTTTCATTTCAAGGGGCCTCTGTTCAATCCATTTCATTCCACCCTCCTATTGGCAGAGAGCCAAACTGTTTCTTTCATTTAGATAAGAATATGGTAGATTTGCAGATGCATAACAAGTTAAGGTGAAAAGCAGTAGGGGTAGCTATCTTTGTTTTGAAGATAGCAGTCTCATTCAAGATGAGTATAGCAGGAAAGCATTCATCATTGGCATTAGAGGGGAAAGGTTCTTGATCGCGAGGAATAAACTCTTTGCTTTGGGGTTTTTGAATCAAAGCAAGGTGAATGGTTGAAGACTTTCCCTAGAACTAGAGGAAGAGGCGGCCCAGATCTAGAGAAGTATAGGTCTTGTCCCGTATTTGCTACGTATGTGGACGGAAAGATAAATCTCCCAGATTCAGCTGCAGGAATCTGCAAAGAGAGTCAGTGCTTTCTTTCTCTATCATTTTTTCTAGACTAGTTCTCCTATAGGACAGAGGCGGGGGTGGCACTTTGCTTTCAATGGGCATCGGTCTTGAATTCATTCCTTTTGAATTGGGAGCGGAATCAGGAGATCTTCTAATAACTAATAGTCCAGCTTTCACAGAGTTTGCTACCACTACTGAATCTTCTGTTGCCACTGGATGACCATTGATGCCAACTTCGGCTATTTACTTGAATTGTCTCGCCTTGAGCCTGGTCCAGGTGTGAGATCTTTCCCACCTCCACTTACCCAGGTCCTCTCGGGGACTCTGAGGCAACCTCTGACAGTGTGTCATGTCATGATAAGTTTCTTGATCAAGTTTTGACTCCGGCCCCGACTGAAGCACCTTCCCTGGGAGGCTGATCCGCATACGGCACCCAGGTACGTCGTGCCCCAAGTACTCGCCCCTCCCTCTGTTCGCTCGTTTTTTGCTGATTATGAGATGAACTTTGTTGCAAGCACAGACCCTTTGCTTTTCTGGCAACTGTTCACTCCTATCATAGACCCCTCAGAAAAGGGCCTATAAAGAAAGAGAATCTGCAGCTTGAGCAATGGCTGAAGAACTGGCAGCACTACAGCAGAATCAGACATGGGACTTAGTTCCTCTTCTTTCAGGATCGGTTGTGGTTGGGTCTATCAAGTTAAGACCCGCTCTGATGGTTCTCTGGAGCGTTAGTTGGCGTGTCTAGTAGCTGAGATATTCTCAGGAGTATTGTGTTGATTATGAGAGACGTTTGCGCAGGCAGCAAGATGGCGTCTGTACGTACCTTGATCAGTTGCGGCGATTCGTGGTTGGCAGTTGTTTCAGCTTGATGTAAGTGTGCATTTCTTAACGGGGATTTGTATAGGAGATATATGCAGCCTCCTGGGTCTATCTACTCCGTCATCTATGGTTTTCGGCCCTTTCTTTATTCAATGAGTCGGCGCTTTATGGTCTCAAACAGGCTCCTCGAGCTTGGTTTTGGATTCAGCACCGTAGTCATCAGGCCACGCAGCAATCACGACGAAAGGCATCTTTGTCCACTCGTCTTCTCAGGGACGAGCCACGCTTTGATTCCTCTCTTTTTAGTGGCCCTCCATGCTGTCGTCGCCTTCATTTCTGTAGGATTCTCTCGGCTACTTTCTTAGTGAGTAGTGGGAGACCTGAACAACCCGCTCCCTCCTTCTCGGATAGAGATGCTGGCCGACTCGCTTGGCTCGCCTATCGAAGTTCTGTTCATACCTAATATGAACCTTGAGTGTCAGTAACAACGAATTGGATGATCGTAGGGTTTGACCCTGCTTGATTCCGGCCTAAAAGCAACCTTCACCCGCTAACATGGCTGCTATGCGAAGCTTTCCATCTTGCTTTTCTTGGCTCGTGAGCAAGACCGATAAAACGAAATTCCCTACTTCAGTTGTGACGGCCCTGCGAGCAACAGCCTCCAAGATCCGTTTCCTTTCTCCCTCCTGCCTAGGCATTCCTTCTTTCTTCGCCTGGCATTCCTCCCATTTCCATTTGGCATAGGTGCAGTACATCTGCTTCCTGCCTGGACCTTTTCCTCACGCTTCCACCTATCTTCGATACAAGAAATAGGCTTCTAGCCGCTTCTCAATAAATAGCTATCGAGGAAATCACGTACTTCAATCAAGAAAAAGAAATTGCGTAGGTAGAAAAATAGAGGTTGGCCCCAGTATAAATTTATTGGTGGGCCACCGTTGGTTGACAGTCCTTTAAATGATTCAAAGTTTGATCCGATCTGCTGATCTACGAAATTGGATTTTCTAGAATTTACAATGCTTCCAGCTTTAGTTTAAATTGCTCCTTTCTATTTATAACCCATCACCTACTTCTTTCTTGATTATTTAGGTGCGAAAGAAGGGGCTGTTGATTAGCTCAATCTATGCTGGTTTCAAATTGATCGCCGGTGGATGGAAAGCGTAAACTGACCCTGATGACTACTGCTGATAGCCAGGGACTACGAAGCTATTGCAAAATCCAACTAAGACCTATCTTTTCCTAAGCCCACCCATACCAGCGAATACCAGCTCCTCTCTCTTAGAAAGGTAAAAAAAAACCTCCCTCAACTACGTCGAGCCTTCCCGATTTTGAAGCATGACTAGAAATTGAAAAAAAAAAGAACCCAATTACTTACATCAATCTCTTGAGCCCCTCATGCAACCCTTTGAGAATTGGAACTGAAACTCGAACGAGCCTTTTTGCACGGGCACCAGCAGAGGAAAGGCAGGACATGTCTTCCAAGTTGACTCAGGTGGGTCCTCGGTCCACCAGTAAAGGAATGAAAGACGAGATTGAGAGCCATGAGCCAATTATCTCAGTTGCTAGCTCGCCGGGTAATATGTAATCTGACGAAACCTTATGAGAAGACAACGAATCCCTCTCTCCAGTCAAGGGTACGAAGTAGAAGTCATAAAGAAATTGAGCACGTACCTGTGTGCTAATATCATCGCAGAGGAGAATGAGGTTGAGGAAGAAAGGAAAAAAGATGCTCCCTAAAACTCAGGAGCGATTTCTCTGCCTAAACCTTAACTGGTCTAAAACCTACCGCCGCCGCCGGTGATTATTCTCCTCCGATATGGCGGTTCATAGGGAGATGACGGCTCTCCTCACTCGTCTCCTTCAGATGCAACAAAACCCGACTCCATCAGCCTTCTCCTGACCCCAACCTAAACCTACGAAAAACACTTACGCTGCTGCTTTCTAAACCTAATGATGTTTAGTAACAAAATACGATCTGCCGTCGCCAATCCAACGTGAGGTGAGACAGCATTTGATTCGTCTTGAACCAGGGTTCATCAGCAACAGTTGAATTTAATAAGACAAACCTTATTATTGGAAGACTTATGCTTCGTACGTACCGGATCCAAACCATTGGATGATTTGCGTCTTACGCTTCAGCAAATATATGAGCCCGCGGGTGCATGGCTACTAACTCCTTTGGCGAGTTTCTTTGACATACATACAATGATGAAGGCGATATGCGTAAGTCTTGGGCGGCTGCAACGTGTGTCGCAGGATCTTTTAGACTCTTTCAGTGGCGTAAACTTGAATCCTATGCTCCTGCTATTCAGTCTCACGAAATTTAGGTCCATATATATATATATATGGTCTAGATGTTGGCACCCTCGGACGCTCATGACCATCGCTAAAGGCGTGGGAATTTCGCTTCTGAATAGACCAACAGACTTTGGACAGGAAATTCGGATACTATGCTCAGTTTTGGTGGAAATGGTTGTCTTCAAGTCCTCGGATTTCTTACCCAAATAGAATTGCTGATACAGTTTCAAAGTTGATGTTCATTATGAGAGACTACCAGATCGATGCAATGGCATAATCGATTTAGGTAATACCATTACCGTTTGTCATGGGGAAAATAGCGAGAATAAATTTGGTACCGAAACAAGTTTACAAGCCAATGTCTAAAGTCACTGCTCATCTAATGAGCAACAAGTTTCGAGGATAAGGAAATTTTAGTTAATACTAGTGCTAGTGTTGATCCTGTGAATAATGATGTGAATGACTAAGATGGATAATATGAATGTCGAGGAGTTGATTAATGCTGAACAGATACTCACGAGACTACTTTGGTTCGTGAAGGGGTAACTCTGCCTCCTGTTTTCATTTGGAAAAAATTGATGACAAACTGTGGCTTCCCCCCTGTCCTTGATGTTTTCACAAATCTCCCCTGTGAAGAGGATTGCCCCATAACAAGGAGGAAGACGGCTATGGGGTGCAAATCTGACTTCTTTCCTTTCCTGTTGAATGGGACTCTGAGCCTTCAGTGTGCAAATGCCTTTTCTTTGGTAAGGCACTTCGACTGGAAGTTCAGATCAGATTCTGATACAATAGAGAATAAATAATCAAAAAGGAAGACTCTCTTAATGAGGTTGAAGCGAGATTTTGTCTAGATCGTCAGGTCAGGAAGCCGGGTATGAGGACCGGATTAGAGACTTCCAGAAAATGATCTTCTAACGGAAGAGATTCCCCCGGTATCAGACTCTACTAGAACATCATCCGATGAAGCTACATCGGTTACCAAAGCATCTTCTGGCTGAGCAGCAGAAAGTGATTCGAAAACAGAACCCGATTCCGTGGCAACATCCGATGGAGTCCATTTTTTTCCTTGGCCGACTTTCATTCAAATGGTGAGCGCAGCTATTCTTCTAGCAGAAGCACACCTTATAGAAGGATAAAGTACAAGGAAGACCCATACCGTCTTCACTCTGATCAAAAGGGAGGGAGCCCTTTATGGAACTTCAACCGTGAGGTTATCTGACTCGAAAGAAGAAATTGACAGCCTCGAAGCGTCAAACGGGTGACCCTACCCAAGCCTTCCCGAAATAGCTCAAGGTTTCTGGATAGATCTGCGTGCAAGCATTGGAACATGCATTCTCGCGATCTACAGAGTCCTTATGGCTTGCTCTTGAAAAAGAATAAGAAGAAATAATGTTACAGAACAGACATTCCATTCTTTGCTTCCAGCACAATGACCTCTCTGGTCGGATGTTACAGTCGGTTCTACTAGCCCAATTTAACTAGTAGTCTTTAAGCCGGAAATCAACACATCAGCATCAGAAGATTCGGCAGAAAGACTAGCAACATTGCCCTTCTCGACTCTCTTTAATTGTGATATCTGGCCACTCTGTTATGATACCAGGCCATTCCCCAGTTGCTGCAACTTCCTGGCTTTAGAGGAAGTAAGTCTACAAATTTACCTGTAGTGCCTCATCATTAGTTTTCAATCAAAACTTTGGAGCCTTCCGTTGGCTCTTGAATCTACTTTGGGATGACCTGGATATAAGATAGGTTAAATGGGGTTTTGCAACTGTACGATAAGTAGTGCGATAGGCCCAACATTTTCTTATACTTCCACTGCTGGCTATTTATTCAAATCTTCAATGCTTGGACTAAGGTTCATCTGCAGATATTTTCACAAGATACAAATAGAAAGGAAAATGCGTGGGTTGCATATGAGTATTTCCATTCCTGGCGATTAGCCGAGTTGGAAAACCAGAAAAAGCGGAATAGTTTTTGCGGGTTAAATCGTTTTTAAAGCAAAGATTCCGTTGGTGTTCCATAAGCCCTATTCAGTCCCTATTTATTCCTCTTAGAATAAAGAGGTCAAATTCTTGTTAGCGTACTCAACCAAACGGGCTATTTTTCCCCAGTACGGATCCACTACCGCTATAACAAAAGAAGTCAGCATCCATAACCCCAAATGCTACAGGAATACATTTATTTGGCCATTTGCGATCGAACAACCTAGGAACAGTTGTCGCCTACATAACCTACCTACCAGACCAAGGGAAGAAGAGATGTTGTACAGGCGGTCTCGACTAGGTGAGGAGTTGCCTACGCCGCCTTCCGTGAAGAAGGGATCAGTGAGTGTAGGTCGATCCACATTGTTAAAGGGCTATTGGGGTCGCAACAGAGCGGAGTGTTGCTGGTGCGCTCTGCTGGGTGCAGGCTCATGACAGACATTTAGCTACAAAAGGTAAGAAAAGAAAGAGGAAATGTATCCAGCTCTTATATACGTAACCGGTTGGTTACGGCGGAATATTCGGTTCGTAGGTGGGTTCGGGTAACCCTTCGATGCCTACAGGGGCCGGAGCTGCTGTGACCAGGTTATCAGCCTAGGGGAAGCGCAGTCGATAGTGCCGCATAGAACGCTGGCATGGGAACGAGAGGTACTGATCATATCTGAATCTGCTACTGAAGAAAACACGATTGCTCTGGTTAGAGTTAGCTGGCGTTCCTTCAAGGCCAGGTTCGACTCTTCTTTTGACTATGATTGGGCTGAACACTAACGATACTTCGCTAACGCTATAAGAAATGAGGTCGCATATCCTCGCTTTTTATTAGTACCTATTAGTCGCGGATGAGTTGTTAGGGAAGGCAGAAACAGCTCCTCTTTGTGCTGTTTAGTGGGCAACTCCTCTTACAATAGCAGCATTACATGGTATGGTTGCCGAGGCCACAGGGCTTGAAGCAACAATTCAATGAGTATTAGGCAAGACAGGGCTCAGCAATCAGGCTCAAGAGCCGGATTCGGGAAAACTGAACCTGAATCCAATAGCTGGGGTTGAAAAGGAACGAAAGCACTACAGCAGCAGGCTCGCCTAGCGACAAAGTACAACCTAGAGAAAGCAGAAAAGAATCTAAGACTGAATAAGGTGAAGGAGCTAGGTACTAGGGTGGGTTCCTATTGCTACAAAGAAGAAGGGTCTATTGAGACAACTACTTAGACTGATACTACTACTTGCAACAACAGTAGCTATCGGGACTGAAGCGCAAAGGTTTTGACTGGGTTGCTTTGAAGAAGCCGATCTACCATAAATGATGCATAATTCGTTTGACTTCCACCACGTCAGGCTCCGCTGAGTTATGTCAAATAATCCTAAGGCAAAGGGTCGAGAAGGCTCAACGCCACTATTCTACCTTCTTGTCTTGAAGAACTTAACTTGGAGCCGGGACTTCTTTTCGCATTATTACGGATGGAAATAATGGAAATTGAATTCAATTAATCGCTGCTCCTCAAAGATGGTTGACTACGGATTTGAGCCATAGCACATCGCTCGCATAAAGCGTACATTTCTCTCGTAAAGCAGGTTTACGCAGAAGATTTGACAAACATGTTATATTTTGATATAGGTAGGAGAAAGAACCTTGAAACTCGACAAAAATACAAAATAGAGGAAGCAGAACCAGAACAAAGATGATACGGATCGGCCTTCTTCCTTTGCAAATGGAAATCTTACCCTTTTAAAATGATCTGATTCCATTTAAGCACTTCATAGAAATTTGGTTGTTAAAAAGTAATGGTATTTTTTTATCGGTAGGAGTGGTTGGTTCATCCTTCCTTTCTCGTTCTTCTTCAAGTTGTGAAGCATAGATAGCTCTTATTAATGACATAAGGCAGGTTAGGTTCAATAGAGGAGACTGCTATGACCGGTACAGTTCTACATCTGTGAGAAGAATATTGTATTCTATCAACGAAGAAAGACAAATAGTGGTGGGCATGAACTTCTTGACTAAATTTTCAAACTATACCACCACTTTCGTAAAATCTCAGGATTAACTGCTCTCAGGAATGGGACTACTGCCAGGCTTTACACTCTTATAGAGACTCCAACTCAAAACAGATTGCATCCCGGCGTTCTATCACTAGGATCCTATCCTATCTCTAGCTCTATTCTGATAGGCTTTCTTTTGCCAACAAAAGGACTGGTTCTGAGAGATCAAGTCACTTTCAAGCTCGCACCACTTCATTGCCAGGTAGTTTTACTGCCCCCGATAGAAAGTTTAGAAGCAGCGAAGGAAGACGGGCAAAATGTGGTGGCCGATTTACTCTCTTTAGAATCGAAGAAGTTTTGGCTACATCAATATCCTATCTGATTCGGTTTCTCATTACCTTTAGTCCCATATGTCACTTGACAATTTTCTGATCAGGTTCTGACCGCTAGCATTCTTATATATTTACATATGAAAAAAGAACTACGAATAGAGATTTGCCAACGACTCATCTGAAAACGTCATGGTGGCTGGGTTTGAATATTATTAACAACTCGGAGGGCATTAATACCAATCACCCGGAGGTCACGGTCGCAACTTTGCACCCACAAGGCAGCTCCCATGGTAATGCCAAATGGTTGCTCCACTGTCTCTAACGGCAGAAAAGATCATTACTCGTGTATCATTTGATTGATCAATGGTATTAGATTTCTAACTCTCTCCCAGAGCCTGTCCTGGCTTGAAGTCCCATGGTCAACATCTTCCTATTTTGCGCATGCCGCAGTAAAAAACTCCACATCTTTGGATGGTAAGTTGTTGACGGACATTTGGTTGGGCCTAACATCAGTATTACTTATCCCCATGGCTAACCTAACTTCATATAAGTTAGTAAGGACCTGCTTTAAGGCGCTGGTCCAAGCGTATCCAAAACCTCAGATATGACGCAGGGTCGATTAGTGAAAGCATCTCGTGAACAAACAAAAGGGCTTACCTCAGGTGGGAATGTGGAGATTTTGTTTAGTTATAGGGGAAAAACCAAAAGACAAAGCGTTCCTATTCTTCTTTTTTGTGTGTGATATAAAGCTGAGCCGTGGGGGCTAGGACAGTCAATGGAAGCCTATGCTAATGGAGAAAGCTACGAAAGCTAGTCAATGCTAGTGGAAGCCTATGATAAAAGCTATTCAGGCAGTTTTATATATATTATTAGGAAATGTGGTACGTGAGTTGGTTTGCTATAATATTCCAGAAAGTGCAGCTTACGTTCCAGGACTCTGCCTTTCTTTGGGCGTTGTTCAGGTTGGCATTTCTTTGCCACTTTTTGGGCAGATAGCACATTCCTACTTTCACTTGTTGGGGTCATGGGATGTGAGCTCAAGTCTCAAACAGAGAATTGCTTTTGCATGGAAAACAAAACATGCTGATTCATAGGAGATTCAGTCAATCTCTCTCTCTGGAATGCTATCTCTACCTGGAGAAGGCTAGAGAAGCTCGCTGGGATGGTTTCACACTAGAAACTGTTATTTCATTATTCTATTGAAGTCACAATATAGGATGTGGAAGCAAAATACATAGATCGAAAAACTCTTTATACGAAATCCAAGATGACCAACATGATTTATTATTTTGTTCAGTTATGCCTCCAATGGAAAATATCCGAGACTCATAGATCAGTTCTCAGGGTAGTTTTCTATTTGCATGATGAGTGAGGATGAGGCAATGCTACTTTCTGGCTGCAAGATAGAGGACAGAAATAAAAAATTTCAGAAAGAGGATGTCCCCCGGTCCCGGCTTCCCAGAAAGCTTCTTTCAAACCTGTTGGCATATCATAGGCAGCGACATTTGCAAGGCGATCCTCTTCTTCCGTGACTCAGCCAATTTTGTTTTGTTTTTATTATATGATTTCCTCATCAGCTTAATGCTATCTCCATTGTTAGAGTGGTTTAGGGCTATATTTTTCGTTTTCCAGCATCAAAAGAATCTTGGCGATAAGGGTTGCTATCAGGCTTGTATCTGAGTATCAGGTGCCTTGATTGGGGCTTTAGCGCCAGACAAAAGTGTTGGATTAGGACTTCATTGTTGGAGTAACATGTAGTTCCTTTTTTTGAGGCAATAGTTTGGATATCTCTTTGAATAATTGGTCCATCTTTTCTCTGCTTCCAAACCTAATTGAGCTACAGGCTGTTGGGATCAGGAAAACTACACAGAGTGCTCTCCTGGTGCTGATTACACCCCATGGTTCAAACCTTTGTGCAGCTCTTCCCCTGGGTCTACCTAATAACCAGGCGGTTTGAAAGCCACCCTTTTGAAGGAAAGGATAGTTTCACTTCGGTTGGGTTTGTGTTCAGCCGACTGACTACATATCTGCTACAAGCAAAAGAAAAGCACCCAAGCTTGCTTCTTTGCCGCTTATTCCCTCAGGTTCAATAGATCAGCTCTAGCTTCTTATAGGGCTTTTGAATAGTCATCATATCCTTCTCAAACATTGTCTCAAGTTCAATGAGTTCTCTTTATTATAATTCAGGAGAAAGCTTTCTACGGGATGTTCCTTTCTCTTAAGGTTTATTTCTCCTACTAGGTGGATAGCTTAGCAAGTCTTTTTTTTTTCCAGGAGAATCTACTAAGCTTAGCACTGTTGGAATTCTGGTTTTGTGGCCGGAGGCTTGGAGGCTAAGCTAGGACGAACCTTCTTTCTTAAAAGAGCTGGACAAATCTACTTGTGACATCTGAGGATGTGTTTAACTTCAAACTTCCTCATAGGAGTATTTGACAATTACTGGCTGTGCTTTAAGATGGGATTCATTCCTAGTAGAGATCCCATTACCATTCATGCTTTGCACATTTGACAGATTGACATATCTTCTTGCCAAGATATCCTTTCCTTCTCAGACATGGAACTTTCTATCCTCTGCCTTTACAGTCAGGAGATTGCTCCTCTCCTTCAGAGGCAGACTCCGCTCTTACACTTTTCTTTCGATTCGACTTCTCATTTTGAGTTCTAGTTGGGATGAGTTGTTTTGGTCAGAATCGGTCTTCGATCCGTTCATTCTGTCTGAAGGCTATACTTAGTATATATAAAGATCAACGAGGAAAACAAGTTTCCATGAGTACTCCTGATAGCAGGATATCTCATACTGCAAATGTCAGGAAAAGGTCAGAGGCACATGGCATCAGGCAAAAGTGATCAGATCTTTAGATCTCTCTCCTAAGACAGATCAAATAAGCAGTGGGAAGGAGATCAGTCATTTACATTGGCTGCTATTTGCAGTGGTCTGATGATGACCTGATCGTCCATGTACACGCAGAGACTCTGGAGCTGCTGGTTCAACAAGTCCCAGACTGGATCCCTTGACTAGCGATCTCTCTATTTTCATTTGAGCCCCAGGAGTGGAGGCTGCCTTTACTTTAGGTCTCTTCTAGCACCAATCTGTTGTGATCCTTGGACAGTTTAAGATGCCCCGGAAGGATCGCTCCGAGGTCATTGGTTCTCTGATTGGTTGATTGTAGTTGAATCCCACTTCACGGGCAGGGTCTGGTTTGGTTCCAAGTCCAGGATGGCCCAGCTGCGCCAAAAAAATGAAAAAGCATCGACTACTTCATGCATGCTCCACTTGGCTCGGGGATGTCTAGCTCAGTTGGTGAAGCTCCCGCTCTTGCAATTAGGTCGTTGCGATTACAGGACGGATTCTCTAATTGTCCAGGCAGGTAATGATAGTATCTTATACCTGAACCGGTGGCTTACTTTACCAGTAATGGGGAAGAGGACCGAAACATGCCACTGAAAGACTCTGCAGATAAAGATGGGCTGTCAGGAACGTAGAGGAAATTGGGATGGGCAGTTGGTCTAGTATGGATCATTTTGGACAGTTGGAGTCAGAGAAATCTCCCAGGGTTCCCTCATCTGAGATCGGAAGAGGATCAAGTTGGCCCTTGCGAACAGCTTCATGCACTATCTCCCTTCAACCCTTTGAGCGAAATGCGGCAAAAGAAAAGGAAGGAAAATCCATGGACCGACCCCGTCATCTCCACCCCGTAGGAACTACGAGATCACCCCAAGGACGCCTTCGGCATCCAGGGGTCACGGACCGACCATAGAACCCTGTTCAATAAGTGGAACGCAGTAGCTGTCCGCTCTCAGATTGGACAGTAGGGTCGGAAGAGGCAATCACTCATTCTTAAAACCTTAACCAGGGCCAAAGGTGGGCAGGAAAGGGAGAACTGCAGTTCTTGGCTGAGGATCCTCAAGGAACCTGAGAATCCCTTAGTTAGAATGGTTGAATGGGATTCCAACTCAGCATCTTTTGATTTGAGAAGGTTGCTCTTTAAGGAGGCACAATTACAGATAAATTTACATGGCTGTAATTTTGGGAGTTATTGTCTATCAGGGGCCTCTATGGTAAATAAGTCGGGGGACTGAGAGGCGGTGGTTTACCCTGCGGCGGATGTCAGCGGTTCGAGTCCGCTTATCAACTCGTGAACTTAGCCGATACAAAGCTATATGATACCAATTTTTCGATTCGACGGTTCGATCTATGATTTCTCATTCTTGGATAGATCCATACATTTAGCGCTTTTGCCGGATGGCATAGGCTTAAAAAGGGCGGTTCAAACGAAGGCTTACGGTGGATGCCTAGGCACCCAGAGAGACGAAGAAGGGCGTAGTAATCGACAGAAATGTTTCGGGAGTTGAAAACCGTAGATCCGGAGATTCCCGAATAGAACCAACCTTTCGAACTGCTGCTGAATCCATGGGCAGCTGAGAGATCGCTTGGAGAGAAGTTGGTTCTTTCCTCCTTTTCATCTTAGTAATCACTTTCTTCTTATTTTCTACGACGTTCAGACGAGTTTGGATGGTGGAGCATCTTCTCTTTTGCTCTCTGATAACTGATAGCCCTGCAGAAGCTCTCCCTCAACATCATGAAGCTTTTATGCAGGGTAGGGATCCTTTGCTCCTCCCGTCTTTTCCGGTAAATGCTATGTTCCTTCTGCCCACCTCGACAAGCCCGGAACTCAACTCCAGTTAATGTAGACAGGAGGATGAACTGGGTTTGAATAGTTGAAGATGTTTGAAACCTCCTGCCATAAGAGGAGAGTCTGTAGTAAGAGCTCCCTCTCCCCCTGTTTTCGGCGTCTTACTATTCTTTCAGGGAAACTCCATGAGATTACGTCTTTCAGTACTGGGACTCAAGTCAAGTAGTTGAGATAAGCTGTTTGCTCTTTCAGACGACCTTAGTTAAGTTCCTTTTTATTCCGTCCTATAGGTTCATTTCATTAAGATCAGTGGTTCAAGTCAATGAGGAGGCCCTTCTCACTCCAAGCTCAAGCATTTACTTTTTAGTTAGAAACCAACGTCTTGCAGAATTTAACGTGGGATTACTCAAGGACCACTGGTTTAGGTAAATATCTTATGCCCCTTCCCGGTTCGTCCTGACCAACTCTCCCAGCAATTCTTTTTCCGCTAAT
>JADFUC010002217.1:0-47916 GCA_019722365.1 Lithospermum erythrorhizon
CTCAATTGCTTCGTTTCCGGTTACGTATTGCTTGATAAGGCTATTCGATAGTGACCGTTAGTATTTTAATTGACTTGTTAAGTTAATTAAAATAGAACAACTTCTTATTAACTCATTATTTAATTAGAAGTTCATAGCGGTCTAATTAAGTTAACGAGTTAAGGCGGTTCTTGCGAGTTCTTGCCGAATTGGAATTTTGGAGACTTGGTATTTAAAAGAGGGGATTAGGTTTTCATGAAATAAGAATCACAAAACCTCCGCCCTGAAAATGCCCTCCCACTCCCTCTACAAGGACATCTTCCAATTCACATTTCATCACTAAGCTCTAGCAGTTTCCAGCTCGGTTAGATTTCCCTCCTGTTGGTATTGTGCGTCTGAGGACATACGGTGTTGAACAAGTGGAGAGGATCTTGAGGGGCTTCGCGCTTCGAGGCACTACATTGGGGGTGGGTTCGATCAGCTTAAAAGTTGCAATGTAAAATTTCGTATTCATACATTTGTCATTTTATGTTTAGATTAATTTACATTATTTTGAAATTAGGGATGTATGAATTGGTGTTTATCACGATTAAATTCATACTAGATTAACAAAGTCAACCACTCAAAAATCAGCAAAAGCGTATCTTAGCACACCTCAAAATCGTAGGGAAGAGCGTTGGGAATCATAATAATCGACTCGGGGATCTTTGTAATAGATAAAGTGATGAAATGGAAGAAAAATTTCTTTGTTTGTGCTTCGTAAGGGGGGTCTCGGCCATGAAGAGAAGAAAGAAGAAGATATTTTTGTTTTGGTTTGATAAGAATGAAGATGGAGGCCAACACTTAAGTCTTGGAAATTTCTGAGTTAGGTGCTAAATCACGCTGTCCGAGGTTATCGAGCGACTTGGCGATCTAACCTTCGAATTGTCGGTTACTACTACTAAATTATAAATGTAATTCGGCTCAATAATCCCTGAAATAATATTATTATGAGAGTATTTATACTATCACCGGTTCCGCGCCGACGAAAAAATTAAATTTTTCTTTTTCTACATAGCGGGTTATTACAATCTACCCACCTAATAAAATTTCGACCCGAAATTTAACTTCGACTTCTGACGGTAACCACGCCAATACGCATGCAATGTAAGCAAAAGCATAGATACACCAGCACAAGAAAATTGCGGTAGCGACTCCTCGAACACGACACATACAAACGCGCGTACATCACCAAAGAAACCCGTTACCCAGCCCGGTTCTATGACAAAATCTTCAATTCTACTTAACTACTGCTAGAGCGTTTCTATCTTGTAATCCTGCTTTCGTTTGGCTGATGTAGCGGTAGGCTTCCCGGGGAAAAACGCCCAACCTACTCAAATAATTAGGACATCCCACTAATCTACTCTCTTACTCCAAATCGACCGCATGCCCAAAAATCAACATAACTGCCATCGTGATTCCTTAGCCCCAGTGTTGAGTATCCGACGGTAAAATCTTCCTATGCCACATGACAAAGGTTCTGAAATACACTTGACCCACAAAGTAACCTCACTTATGGTGACAATCAATCCTAGTGTGATGTTTTCCCAGGCAATCCATCTTCGGCGTAAGATCAAAACCTATCATTTCCGACAGTAGGTATACTACCAACGATTGGTGGATTCGCATTCAAGGAGCCGTCCCGATATATAAATGACTAACCTCAATTGACCTCCCAATTTGGAAACATAATAAAAAGTGGAACAAGCCCAGACTTCTGCATCTGAGATAGAATGTCGACAAAACTCTCCGAAATTAATTGAGTGTGTAGCACCGATTATAAAAGTATTTTCCTTATGTCAGCATGAAATGAAACCTATCGAACTCTAGAGGGTCATGCACCTCTATTTGAGTCCACGGCGTTAATCGGCCCGTCCGGCCAGCACAGGCGGTACGCTATGCTCATGAGAGCCTCGACTCCTTGGCCACGATCTCCACGGTTTCAGCGAAGTCCACTACGGTCCCCGATAACCGCCTACAGCGTCTTTGGCAGTGCAAAAGTTAAGTACCTCCATCCCTAGAAAGCTGAGGCGATCCGCCGTCAGTGCCACAGGCTGGCAGCGGTGTAACATATGCTCGCCTACCACGGCTTGATCGACATTGTACCCAGGCAGCATCGGAAGCAGCGGATATCTCCCAGGCAGGCCCACTGCAGGCTATTTGGATCTCGCAGTACCCCGTGCGAGAAGGAGCATGAAATAACTTAGGCGAGCTAGGCGCCTTGAAGTAACTGTCGGGACTACTATCTTTGTGCGTCCTCCCTCGAACTCTAGAGCTGGTAGGCTGTCGATGCTTGAAAGTGCCGAGTCGACTCTCTTCGATCCGCTCGCCTGCGGCTCCATTAACTCGTTTCCATCTTGGTACGCATTCACCATGACATAGGCGGTGAGGAAGTAATCGATGTCGGGTGATGTACCTCCCGTCAAACCGTCACGAACCTTGTGATCTTAGCTTTTACTCACACGGATAGACATGCAGGTAGTCGTAGCGTCTCATTTGGCTTGTTCTCGTGCTCACCAGCAGGACCTCGTCCGCGAGTCGGTGAAATCGGCTCTCTCTGTGGGTCTCGAGGCGTTAATTTCTCCCCGGAAGAGCTCGACAAGCGCTCCCAAGACACATAGATCTCCCTACAGCGATCGGGGCAGCGCTCTAGTTTCTCCCGGTCCTTGAGCGCCTCGTGAAATGCGATAAATCGCCAAACTTCGCTCTGTCTACCCTTAGTACCATGAAGCAAAAATGGACTTCGTATCCCGGATGAACTGTTATTAGCCTCTACGCGAACCTCACAGCGGAGGATCTGGCGAGAAACGGTCAAACAACGCTGCGGAATTCGGCCTCCTCACCTTTCGGCCGCCGGCGTTGCCTTCTCCCTGCAATTACACCGGCGCCGGAAGAATGCGCCGGACCTAGGTCCCAGCTGTACTCATCACGGCTATACCCACCTGCTTCCGGCCTCTTACGGGCTACCCTGGCAGCCTACCATTTCTGCACTGCCACGAACTACAGTGGCGTCACCGATAATTACACGCTGACAAAGAAAAAGACTCGGACTTTTTAAAGACACCGCTGCTAGCGACTCAATGAAATACAAGTCGACACGACCACCTGAGAAAACCCGAAATGTCTGAAACCTAAGCTACGATACCAAATTGTAGCGACCGCTTGGTCGGCCGCCTGAGTGAAGTCATTATAATCGAACACGAGAATCGCGAGCCGATGGGCGACTGGTTTAAAACTACTGGTTTCGCTAAAAATATGATTACATATAATATTTCCAAAATAATCACAGTTTAAAATTTACAATCCATCGGGTGATATCAACGACGACTCCATATATACATAACATCGAATAAATAGTAATGCAGCTGAGGCTACAAAAGAGAGTAAGTATTGTCAGTACAAAATACGCGAAAGGCTAAAGTTTGAAAATAAAGTACAGCAATCCAAAAAGCGGTTGACCTTGGCATCAAATCGAGACTATGAGATCCTCACCGCCCCATGCTCGCCGCTCAGACGACTCTCGACAGCCTCACAGGCTGAAGCCAGGTTGTCTGTCGACTGGCCTGAATGAAATAATAGATCAGCGAAAGGGGTGTAAGCGCTGGCTTAGTGAAACTCTTGTGAGGTAAAACTTAAACCATACACTGCAATAGCGACAAATTAACATAGGAGTCAATCTGGTACATATAGATATATAACCGGGACTACTGGCAGAGCCATATTTAAAGGGGTGTAAGCCGAAGCTTAGTGAAACTTAACGAGGTTGAAACTTAAACCATCACATACGACACGGCAAATTAACATAGAATTGAATACACGTACATATATGAATATATAGCCGGGACTACTGGCAGGGCCATATTATACTTACAAAAAATTCATCATCGCGTGGCATAACATAGAATATAGGGGCTCGATAATGAATACAACTCTTGAATAAAATCGCTTGAAACCACGTGAAATTACAGTCACGAGAAACCCAACAAAACTATACTCACAGTAAATCAATCACTCATCAACTAGATACCCGTCCGGATTACAATCCTTGATGCGCATAAAGTTCAACCCGTCAATGGCAGCTCTTATACGAAGTATAAAGGCGATAACCAAGCAACTCTTATACGAAGTATAAAGGCGATAAAACCAACTGCTATACCGGCGTATAGGCGTCACAACTCTTATACCGAAGTATACAAAAGAGCGTCTGTGGCAGCTGCTATACCGGCGTATAAAATTTCGTCTGTAACGTTCTTATACCGGCGGTATAAAGGCGTCTGTGGCAACTCTTGCTTATACCACGGCGTATAAAATTGATACTCAGCGACAAGAGCCGCACAACCCGTAACTATCGATTCTGGGTCATATCCTATTACTCGAGAGTGCTTCAATTAAATGCGTAACTCAACCGTCGCCTCTACCGATAACGTCTGCTACACTCAAAACCGATATCGACCTGTGACTAAATATCTACTTGTCGTAAAGTCAAACACAATCGCCGACAAGGCCGCAATTCGTAAGTGCCGGCAAGGCCACGGGGAATACTGATGCGAAGCGAGGCCATAGAAATCGAGGAAATATAAGTTGGGAGTTCAAGGCATTCTTTTCAAGCAATGTGACGCCAGAATATAATCACGTAATCGTATAAGCGAAGCTCGCACAAATGAATCACATAATAATACAACAATTGCATTTATATCGTTTCTGCATAATCGTACCTGATAACCACGTTCCACCTTGATTTAAAGTAGAAATGCGTAAATGCTTACACAATGAGATAAGTACTTTCGCCTCAGTAAGCTATCACAAAAGTCCTCGGGAAGAGCGATCAGGCATTGCCCCACTTCCTATGGTCAGGAGCCTAGCAATCGAAGTATACTCGGGGAACTAATACCAAGAATTAGGTTCTAGAATAAACAATACCAACTCTAATCGGAATGATTTCTAAGCGGTCCCAATATGACCCGAGATGTATCAGTGTAATCATGGACCACGACCAAACCGGATTCCACCAAGCTAAATTCCATCTTATCCCACTTTATCATTATAAATCAACTTATAAGTCATTCTAGTTCATCGGCGGGTCCCTAATTAACAATCATACTCCAAAATATCAATTATATCTCGACTTGAAAATATTACTTTTTCGGCCTTATTAAAGCTGTCGATTTTAAATGCTTGATTCTTAATAGCAATAAGCCCACAATAGGTTTCAATTAAACTCCTACACATTTTAAATTCTTATAAAAATATCACCCCAAAGTCAACGAAACCTAGAAAGCTTCAGCTACGACCGCCGCGTCCTCAAGCGGACTTCATCATTGAATTATTGAAACATATAAATCGCAAGACCATAACAAACTAAGATCCATCATAGGTGAATTATGTAAAAAGTCAACCAAAAGTCAACCCTCAAAAATCAGCAAAAGCGCTATCTTCTTACCTGAAATCGTAGGGAAAGGCGTTGGGAATCCTTAATAATCGACTCGAGGATCTTTATATGCGATAAAAAAGTGATGATAAGAAATGGAAGAAAAAATTCTTGTTTATTTGTGCTTCATGAGGGTCTCGGCCAGAAGAAAGAAAGAAAGAAGATATTTTGTTTTTTGGTTTGATAAGAATGAAGATGGAAGACTTAGCATAAGTCTTGGAAATTTCTTGCTGAGGTTCGTGCCCGAAATCCATAGCGAATCAGTTATCGAGCGACTAACGATCTAACTTAACTCGAATTGTCCCGGTTACTACTACTAAATTATAAATGTAATTAAATCAAATAATCACAAAATAATATTATTATCAAATTATTTTACTATCACCGGGTACCGCGTAGGCCGAAAAATTAATTTTTTTTTTCAATAGCGGGTTATTACATGGTTGAATAGTAACTTTAATATATATAATTGATTGTGTATACATGCTTAACTTAATTACAGACTAGTTAAAAATATAACTAATCCGCGTAAATTAAGTAGTATTGTCATTACGACTCTAAAGTTGGATTAGAATCTCGTTATGTCTTGGATCTGCCGGATTGGTAGACGTATCATACTTAAGGCTTTTTTCCTTTGTTGTTTATACGTTTATTAAATTGCGGGACTTGGGTTATAAACATCCAACCCGACTCTATGTCGGTAGACTTGGTTACTTAGCGGTGATTTCCAATGGGACTGGGCCGATTGATAAAAGAGGTCATTATCTGATCTCACGATTGAACTGAGTGATGCCAAAAGTCATGATAGTCATGATTGAGTGATGGTGCACCTACCTATGTGAATGAGAATTGAAATGTATGCATGTTACTATTGATTCTTAGTCATGTAGGATCTTGGTATACTTAGTGCGTTCCGATTGGGATTATGGCATAAGTATTAATTCTATTATATGATTTTTAAATTACTTATTATGACATGAATAGGCCCAAAAATTTATATTATTTTTACGTATCCTCACATTATAGTCCAATTAGCCCCTATGAATGATAACTTTAATACTCCGCTCCACTTTGAAGAAATCACGATATGCATGGCTGGCTTCATCACATTGGAATAATCTGAGAGCGGATCATGGAATGACAGTAAATACATGACAGAGATGAGATGAGTAAATACATTACCGCTCGAGTCACAAATATTTATCTTTGAACCGCTTCGTTCTTCCCTTTTGACACATGGGTGCTAGACACGGATGTAACTTTTCGTTACAAAAATATATATGTGTAATATGGAGAGAATAGAAGAAGGTGGTCTGAGGCGAAGCGAGACTATGGGTAAAGCGATGGAGCAAAGAGTTCGGCCCATTCTCGGGATCGGTTTGTTTAAGTTTGCCAACAATAATGGTACTTAAACTAAATAATGTCTCTGGCATTACTGCTTTGGCAGAAACATCATTTAGTTCCTGACTAGAAATTATGGCTCGTATGTCCCCAAAAAACGGAAATGGTCATCTACCTCCTTATATGCCTAACGTTTTAGAATATTGTAGGCCAATGTATTACTTTTCAATTAATGAAAGTGGTTGTTTTAAATTTACTCGAAATAGTATAGTTTATAGTCTGATATCGCATTAGAATGGTCTATATTGGATAGAAATATTGAGATACCAGCATAAATAATAAAAGGAATAAACTTCAATGACTTGAATCCGCTTCTATCTGTGGCATTAGAACGGTCATATAAGTGATAAAGCGCATTAACAAATTACATGCCGATGGAATTTTGACATCATACGGTTTTGAACCCGTATGATCAATCACGAATCATGCATGTTAGGCCCAAAATGACCAAATCACCTTCGCTAGAGCGAGTGAGAGGGCAAAAGTTTATTAGGTATCATACATCTTGATATGTGTGGCCCAATGAATACTCTTTGCTCGGAGGTTATATACTTAAATGGCTTCCCTTGATAACTACGATGGGCTTAATAAGTTTACATATATCTCTTGAGCGTAAGAATGAAGCTTTTGAAAGTTCAAAGAGTTTCGGAAGGAAGTTGAGAACCGGCCTAATAAAGCGTTGGGTTCTTCGATTACGACATAGGCGCGGAAATACTTAATATATTATTTGAAGCACATCTTAAAATTGTGGTATTGTATCGCCTTCGCTCCCAGCTGGAACACGCAGCATAATGGTGTATCGGAAAGAAATCAGTACCTTGGATATGGTTGATCCATGATGACATCAAACTACTAGTCGATTTTGGAGATATGTAAAGCGCCATGCGCACTAAATAAATGTCCAACTAAATCATTTGCTAAGACCCTAAAGTATGAGATGTGGTTTAGAGGCAGATCCCAAAGATAGGTCATACAGTTTAGGGTACTAAAGGTATATCAAGAAATTGACTAAGGACAAGCTTGGACCAAATCGAGAAATGTTATTCGTTGGTTATCCGAAAAACCATTGGGTATTATTTCTCCGCAGCATGAACAATATTTTTCATTGCAAGAGATGGTGTTTTCCTTGAAGGAATACTTAGCCAAGAGATATAAAAGAAAGAGAATCTTGGAAATTGTTCGAGATAGTGAGAATCAACGTTGAGCGTGGTAGTCGCTTTCAGTGAGCCCCTCTTATATAAGAGGAAGTTCAGCGATCCGTGGAAAAATATTAATTCGAGCCAAATGGGCTGTATTTACCCTTAAATTCGGATAGAACGTCAAGAACCCGATAGATGGTATGGGAAGCTTCTTAATTGAAAGTGGTAGCCTTCTTGCATTTATGAAGAAGCCATGAAAAGAAAAGAAGCGATGAATGGCTTATAGCCATGGTAAGATAGACTTCAGCGTACCAAAATAATCTTTGGACATTGATGGATACGCGAAGATGCTGAACATCGAGTGCAAATGGGTTTTTAAGCGCCAAGCGGATAAAGATGGAAATGTCGTGTTTGCCAGGCTAGACTTGTAGCCAAGATTTCAAACAAATTCAAAGGAATTGATTATGATGAAACTACTCTCCGGTTGTGAAATTTAAATCCATTTAGATTATCTTGCTTCGTTGCTTATTATAGTTATGAGATCGACATATGGTTAAAAATGCATTCCTTAATGAGAATCTAGAAGACATATACGTAACCTGACCTCGAGTTTACATCTCCTAATGGACCCTAAGAAAATATCTGACTACAAAGATTCATTTATGGACTTCAGCAAGCATCAAGAAGTCGGAATCTTCGTTTTAATGAATCGATCAAAGAGTTTGGTTTCATTAGAAATGAAGAAGATTCTTGTGTATACAAAAAGGTTGGTGGGAGCAACATTGCATTTATAGTCTTGTATGTGGATGACATACTAATCATAGAGAGCTTGACATACATGCTTGAATCTGTCGATCGTAGGTATGTAAGTGTTTATTTATAAAGACTTAGGAGAAGCTCAATATATTGTTGGAATTAAAGATCCATAAATCGATCTAAAAAGGCTTGTGGATTAAGCCAAAACACTTATATTATTGAAGTGTTGAAAAGATTTAAGATGGATAATTCCAGAAAACCTCCCGTGAGGCGTGGCGTTACTACCGGTCGTTCGATTGTCCCGCAGGAGAGAAAAAGATGAGTGATGTTATATGTCGGACATGCTCGACGCTGAGTGTAACAAGCGTTGCGATCATGTCCGGTGAAAATCATTGGAATTTGTTGTGAAGAGCCCCGTACTTAAAATCTTTCTGAAGGACTCAAGGTATGTTCCTTGTATCGGTGGGGATAATGAGTTATTAGTAGAGGGCTACACGATGCCGGTTCCAAACCTAGAGGCGATAGTCGATCTCGATCGATTTATGCATTACTTTTTGAGCGGTGTGCGGTGGCAAGCCAGCTGTGGTAACTCGGCAAACCCAGGCGATGCATTCTGAAACCTACGAAGGCTGCGAAGGAAGCTGCGGGATCTAGAAATTCGTGAGTGAACTTGGAGGCGGTACTGGCATTGAAGGTCCGGTGGAGTTATACTATGATATATTTGGAAGCCGTGTAAAACTAAGGAACCAAGATCGCGTCATGAGATCAACATGTACTCGGGAAGTATCGTCTTATTAGGAGATAAGCGATAGAGGAGATGTTAGGATATGTAAGGTTCCGGCGATAATGAATCCACCCAACTTCAGCCTTACCTCAGGCAAACGAAGATAACCATATGTATGTGCTGATCTTGGATAGCAGGTGTGATGCTAGTCTTGAGTGGAATAGTTTTCTTTATATATGTCATAAATGACTGTAAGACAGTGATTGAATTTTCACCTTCCAAATTCAATAAAATATATCATTTGTTTTTCAAACTATGATCTTACATATATAAAGATTCAATAAAATATATATATGTAATATGTATGTATGTCTTATTACTATGAGTAATGAAATTTATTTAATTTAACGATATAAAGTTTTCTAGAGATTAACAGGTTGAGGACTCGAAAACAAGACAAATGTCTATCTTGAAGCCTAAGCGATGATATTGTGGTCCTGTCGGTGTTCACCATTGATTAGTATCTATTGATTAATGCGATCCGTTTCTTGAATCGAGAAGGGATAAGCTTACTCAGTCAATCACGCTAGGTATACGGTGTAAGCGGTTTTCAACCGTGATCTTGGGCGATTGTCCCCAGCTGAGAACTTGAAGATTATATATTTATTGTCCTAAGGTTTCTCATAGAACTTATATTAAATGGGATTCTTAGACTGCAAGTGACTGGTTTCACTTCTACGAGGAATAGTGTACTTTGATCTATCTAAACATCTTCATATGAGAGGATTATAAAAAGACTTGTGTTTTTGTATACTCTAGTGTAGTTGTGAAATCTTGTACACAAGATGGAATTAAATTGCAATAGGATATATAATGGTTTAGATTTTCGGGCTCTTGGAGGCCGATGGTGATTCTTGACCTCGGTCTTATACTTAGATCGCGCTTATTATCGTCAAAAAAAGAAATACGGTTTGCCGAGTATGGTGACACGATCTTACCGTAGCAGTTGTTGGAAATCGCGTCACGAGGATCGTGTTAGATGTACATTTGTAATGTCGTTTCTGAGAATAATCGTCTGGCCAGTGGGAGTGTTGAAAAAATATGAGATGTTATATCTCGCCATGCTTATGCTTTCGTTGAACAATTAGATTATGCAATAGATTAATACATTTAAGCATGTAGTTTGGACATATGTTAATTCAATTGAACTGATTAATATATTAGGATTAAGCTCAATTGACATTAAAGGGTTTTGGTAAACTTCACAAGGTTCGCTCATGTATATATATTTATATGTTCGGTTAAATATAAATTAATGACACTAAAAATTTCGATCGAAACTGCTTGATCACGCCCAAAACAACTAAAGCGAACTATAATATGATTATAACTTAAAGGTTTAAAAATATAGCTACGTATGAGAATATTGGGACGAAATTTCAATTGTTGGAATTTCATCTAGTTCGACTATAATAGGGCATTGATAGGGGTTCCGGAATCTTCTTTTGTATAATCGTTATTGAATATTACGTAAGCGCTTAATAATGCTGTTTGTGAGGGGATAAGAAGTGAAGAAGATTAGAACGATTCACTTATTAGGCCGAATCGTTCGCGTTGGCAACTGTCATTATCTATTTGTGTCTTAGAAGAGGCTAGAAAAGTCCTTTAAAATTTAGGAAGGTCTTTAAATGTCGGTGCGAAATCCTATTAGTTCTCAGTCGATGGAGGAGGAACTAGGGGCGTAGGAAGCGAGTCTACGATATTTTTAAATATATAAATTTATTAAGAATTTTATTGAAATTATAGACATTAACAAAACTTATATTGTTCGCACTCTAATTTTTTTCTTATTTGTATGATATGTCCCCCTTATATAAAAATTAGTTTTTCTAAAATAAATGCAAATGTTTTTCAAAAATAAATATTATGTATTTTTTAAACATTATCGGGTATTCAGTAGATCGGATTCGGATGTACTTGATATTAAGCGATGAGATGATTCGAAGCCAGAATCTATTGGTTATAGGTGAGATATATTAGCCACTAAACTACATGGTCTTGTCAGATCGGGCTCGAATATTCTTGATCGGGTCTCGAATACAAAAAGATAAACGAGTTCAAACAAATTTCACTACTTAAATGCCAAGAAATCTAAATCCATTGAGAAAAACCTAAATCCTAAACGCACCCTCGTATTAGGGTTTTTAGATAAGCAAAAAGCACAGCCGCAGCTTAAAATCAACAAATTTCATTACTTAAATGCCAGGAATCTTTTATTTTTATTCACACCTAAACAGAGTAACCCAAATCCATCTTTAATCCCATCAAACTCTCAAGAATCTTGATTATGTTGTTACTTTATTTCATCAAATGCTCCAAATGAAACCTCAACCTCATATTCCTATTCACAACAATTTATTGAACATTATTGTGAAAATGAATCATTTTGCAATCAATCTCTGTTCTGCCCCAGATGTTTTCATCGGCTGTCTCGTTATTTGCTTGTTTTCTGGAGGAAATGGTTCGGTTGATGAATTTTTTAAGTGGATCGTATTAGATGGACTTTGCAAATCAAGAAATTTTAAGGTGGTTAATATGTTTCGAATGCTAGAGAAGTAAAATTGGAATCTTCATCTTATCTATCTTTCGGTTATCAATGTTATTTTTAAAATATGATGGTAGATAATGCGGAGACTCTATTATTTAAAATAATTGAAATATATTATTTTATAAGTTGTAAGGAAGGGTTAATAAAAGAAATCTTTTTGATTGTAAAGTTGTAAGGAAGTACAATAGAGGATGATGTGAGTTACGAATCACTAGAGTTACTCATCATTTCCTTTATGAATTGAAGTTCAATGTTATTGATAATATGTCTAATATGAATGTAAGTTTTCCGAATATGTTTTCAATTTTGAATAGTATTGAACAAGTGATTGGGTTTGAAAAAGATGAAGAGTTACCGACCGTGTTGTCCAAAATGTGCTGAGAGGTTCAATTAAAGGTGCATTGAACCATGGAATTAAAGGCTTAAAGGCCTGGATGGTGAGGGGAACTTGATCGGAAGCTTGTTGGGAAAATGGTGCAAGGTGGCCTAACTCAGGCGTTAGGGTTACAGCAGAAGAGCACTTCGGATCATCCCGTTTTACTTAATAAAATAATGGTTTTCGATCCCTAATTTTATCTGATATTTAATGTGGGCTATCTTCTCGGGTTTAACTTGAAAGACAATGATGGAAAAGAAAATGATTTCACGAATTTTATAAGTGGATCGTATTAGATGGACTTTGCAAATCAAGAAATTTTAAGACTTGCAAAGTTTATTTCTGCAGTGTTTGTAATTGTAAAATTGGGATCTTGTGTTATCTATTTTTCGGTTATCAATGATCTTTGTAAAAGATAGTGATAGATAATGCTAATATACTATTATATAAAATCATTTTAATACTTCATTTTGCAGGTTATAAGGAAGGTTTAATAAAATAATCTTCCTTCATTGTAAAGTTGTTGATTGTAAAGTTGTAAGAAAGGGTTAATATATAAATTTATTGATTGTATTAGATGTACCATGCAAATCAGTAAATGTTATTGTTGTTATTTACCGAGTATTCAATAAACTATGCTCTTTGAATTATTGTCTTAGTAGATAATTGTTTGCATTTTCATTACTGATGGTCTTTTCATATAATTCATATGGTGACTTTGTATCTATTTATACTTGTTCCTAGTAGATGTTCTCGACTTCAGTTGCAGCAATAAGAGCTTCTTTGTATGTGTAGTTCATATCCTGCAAATTTGCATCCACTTTTTCTTCATGAAGATTGACATATTTGTGAGTTTTGTAAGGAATGTTACATACATCTACGCCTAGCCTTCTAACTGCTAAATATACAACTGTTAATGATGTTTGTTCGGGAAGCAGATACTGGAATGGCGACACCAATAGCTGTTACCGGCTTGGATGGAGTTCATAATGAATGGCTGTTACCGGCTTGGATGGAGACATGAACTCAGTCGAATAGGTTGCAGTCTCGACCCTTCTTCCTCTATTTATCTTTATCCAATTCAAGCTTTTACTTAATTTATGGAGATGTGCATCATAAACTCATAGATCAACTTTAATGTATAAATTATTCTTGTAAAATTCGTTAGTCCCAGGTTCGCCAATCCAGTGCACTTCACCCATTTGACTCTGAATTGCATTTATTGGTTTTCATTTGGATTTATGATGTATATGTTTTTTTTTTAAAATATCATTAAAAATGACACGTGACAAAGAATATGTAAATAGATGAAAACACAAGCAACTAATTATTTCAATCCTCTAATATAGTTGTCTGAAACTAGTGGGGAGGACTATGAAGCCAAGAAACTTTATCATTCTACTTATAAAGATAAATTTAACTTTCAAGTTTACCGTCCAAAAAATAATATTCATGATGATCACATCAATCTCCATATGAATACCCATCTCCCATGAAAGAGCTCGAACCAGAACATTCGAATCACTCTCAATCTCAATATCATACCAGCCTCGACTCATAGCGAAAGTCATTGCTTCTCGGACAGCTAATGCATCAAGTACTAAAGCACTACTAACATTCTCCACCATCCGAAAGCAACCCCCCTTATAATTCCCCATTTAGTCTCGACACACCACTCCCAATTTACCATTCGGTGTCTCGCTTGTCCATCCTGCGTCACAATTCAGTTGCTGAGGCATTACCATGCCATGATGTATATGTTTGATGGCATATTACTTCTAAACTTATAAGTGAAGGCCTCAAGGTACTGAAAGAGGTCAGGCAAGTATTTGAAGCACTTATTGGTAAGGATGGGAATATGGCTTCTCATGAATCATTTCGAATCATGGCTGATTTGTCAGCTTTGGTTGGATTTTTTCAACCCAGCAAATGTGGTTAACCAATTCTTAAAGCTTTTTGCGGTTTGGTTTACCAAAAAACCGCACCAAATGCCAGATAATATAATTTTAATATTATATATATATATATATATATATATATATATATATATATAAATTGAAGTTATAATTTTATTTAACAATTTAGTATCAAGTCAATTCAAAATTTGACGTATTACTCTATGCTTCCTCAATTGGATTAAGGAGGATGAGGATTATATTTGTGAATATTTGGTTTCTTGTAATTATTCAGCAAATATGGTTTGATGATCACTTGAAGATCGCCAATTCTTAAATCACAGTCACAACTATTATTCACAATTGATGAATATTTATTTTGACAAATTGACTATTTATTTTGACAAAATTGACTACTTAAAAAGTTCAATTTTTTGGCAAATTAAAAATGGCAATTAAAATAAATGGAAATGAAGTTTAATAAATGTAATCAACACATCTGTGTTATGGATGGTGAATTTATTAATATACGTCGGTATCATCACTTTTTTTTGGCAATGTCTGTTATGAAACACCTAATTAGTGGTCTATTAATTTTTTTAATCATTTTTTATTTCTTTCCTTATCACACCATTTTAATATTATTGCTAAGCCTGCGTGATTGTTATTCTATTACTCAATAATTGCATATTTTACTGGTCATCTTCTAGATATTTCTAGATGAACGAAATTGTTTATGTTAAATCTATCCATCTACTCCATCATATGGCTTGAGAATCAAATGAATTATTGAGGATTGGTATAGATTAAAGGTGTAGTATTATTGACAAAACATATATAAAGTTCTATACCCTACATGATTTAACCTGAAGCTAAATAAACAACTCGTTAATATTAAATTCATAACATACCAACTCAATTTCAATTTAATTTGAAAATCAAAATTTATTAACTTTGATAATAAATTAACCTTATTTAAATATTTTATTTTTAATATCTAATATTTTAATATACAATTGTATCATGGAGTATCTAAATGTTAAAAAAAAAATTGACAAAATTTTAAATTAATTGATTGAATTTTTTGTTTAAAAGTGAGTTGAGTGTTTGTTTCAAAAAAACCTCTCATTCTCAATTCAGGCCCTCTCCATGGATACGTTTCATACTTGCGAGAAAACAAACGCTTAAATGTGGATTAGGACTAGAACATTTAATAAGTCTCGAGTTGAAGAAATTTTAGCTTGATCACAAGCCGAGCTTGATCTTGTGACAATTCCAGCCCAGCCTATCTATCAGCTCATTTAATTTTACCAATCTCAAGCCGAGCTTGATCTTGCTCACATGATCAAATACTTTTCGAACTCCCAATTCTATCTTGATGAATTCTAAATAAAGTCAATTTACTAAACCAAATATTTGTAAAATTAATGACTACTTCATAAGAAGAATAAAATAAAAAGTCAATTTCAATATATAAAAAATTAAATAATAGATTCAACACGAAAATTTAAAAATCATAATCTCATAGCCCACATGATATCACTTCATAACAAAATCAAAACAAGATATTAAAATAAAAAAACCTAGAGTAAAAAAAGCTTTCAAAACATTCTTTTACAAGTTTTTATATAAAACCTTCATAAATTGTTAATATTGTATTACTTTTTATTCATATATATGTGAATAATATAAAGACCGACTTGTCGGTTCATCAAGCGAGCTCCCGAGGCTGAAGACCAACTCACGGGTAGGCTCATCCGAGCCTAATTGAATGAGCCGCTCGCTATAACTCGATTCATTAATATTACTATTTAAGACCCATTTATATGGAGTATTAGATCGCGAATTGAAATTTGGTTATATAATAAGGTTATAATAATCGTATCAGTACCTGATGTTACTTTAAAGAAATAAACACCTCATTGACATAAACGTGCATGATATGAAAATTGTCTCTCACATCTATATATTCACTGATATATCATATATTTGACCAATCCATAATTCTCCAAATACAGCAAAGTCTTGATTTGTACACTCATTTACACCATTTGAAAATGTTTGAAGAATCTCACTCTGACTCTGATCAAGCTTTCCTTGAATCCGTACAACACTTTCTTCTAAATGATACTGATATCCCTCAACTTTTTCATGCACAAGTCCCTGATGAATCTCAACACAAAGAGCTCTCTCTTCATCGTATTACTAACCGACCCGATGACTGGAAGCGGTTTAGAGGCGTGAGGCGTAGGCCCTGGGGGAAATTCGCGGCCGAAATAAGGGACCCAGAGAGGAAGGGGATGAGATTATGGCTTGGGACATATGAGAAACCGGAGGATGCAGCTTTGGCTTATGACCAAGCTGCTTTTAAATTGAGAGGCTCTAGGGCCAAGCTTAATTTCCCACATTTGATTGGTTCTGATGTTCCTGAACCAATAAGAGTAACCCCCAGAAAAAGGAATTTGGAAAATTCCTCTTGCCCTTCTCAGTCATATTCATTGAATGAAAATCCTACAATTTCAAAGAAAAGAAATATCTTTGGTTGGTTAGAGAATTCATTTTTAGAGATTTAAGTTGAAAGAACATACTATTTGAAGTAGAGCCAATGAGATCTAGAGTTTCAACCATGATGGAGGCACTGAGAAGATTGTACACTCTAATTGTTGTTCTTAATAATGGAGATGATTTTATTATTTTCTTTTCTCTTTAATCAGATGGAAGGTACTATTAGATATTCTTGTTATTTAGACTTTGTTATTGATTTTATTTATCTTTTGATATGAAGTATTGAAATTTTGTATTATCAAAACATCTATACATACTTGGAACTTGGAAGGCTAGATCTCCACTATAACTTACTCAAGTCACACAACTATTATAGCCGAATTATTCTATAGGTACTTGTGTGGCCCCTTGTAGAAGAAGAACTTCGTGTAACAATTTCTATCGGAAAAAGCTAACAAAATACTCTTTTCTTTTATATCATCTTGCATGCTTTTATTAGATTCTTTGTTTGTAAATCTTTTTACTAGTTGTTTCAACAATTAGATGGAAAAAGCTTCATTGATTTTGGTATGGCTCATGGAACTCGAAGGAATACGAGTTGGGTATTATTACTACTAAGGTTTTCTTTAGTATTTGGTATTAAATTGTCAAATCGTTGGATCCAATTGTCACGTCACTATTTCATTACAATGGCTATAAGGCATTTTCGGGTAGTAGCAGTGATAGAAAATTCCACTTTATGCATGATTACTTTCCATAACAAAAATTCCTTAATTAATATCAAATCGTTTGAATTAATATAATTTAATCACTTTATTATCGGCTTGATAATTTACTCACGATAATTATTTACAAAAAATCAAACTCCACCGACCGTTACATGCCCAACTTCGAGCCTCCGCCATACATACGTCTTATTTCTGCATTATTGTGAAAATAGTTAAATCAAATGCATATACATGCCCTTTAAGGTTGACATTTGTTTTGGAATATTTGATGTCTTTATTACCAACTTCTTCTATTTCCCTGCCTAGATGGTGGTCAAATATATTCATAATATCATAGCTAATTTGATTGGTGATTTGGTGGTGAATTATCTCTCAATTTTTAGATTTTTTTTTATTTCAAATTGTCTTCGATACAATCTTATTTTTATGTGTGAAAATAGTTGAATCAAATGCATATAATTGGTGATTTGGTGGTGAATTTTTAGAATATTTTGAAGATTAAAATTGTTATTAAGATTGTTCAGATTCAACCGATTGTTTAGTTCATGTGTTTCAATCAATTTTGGTTTTGCGTTTGCTTAGTTTCTTATTAAAATTCAATTTTGGTTTCTTGATTTTGCTTCTCCTTTTTCTATCATTTTGTATTCTTAGATTGTTTTTTATTTAGATTCGATGTTTTGCCATGATGTATTTACTTGCGTGGTTCTTACTTCATTAACCATGTTTTTGTAAAATTGTGGTTAATATTTTCGAAAGTAATGTCAATTTAATTACTAATGTGTTTGTACGTGGTTAATGTCTATTAACCATGTTTTTATGATTTTGTGCTTAATAGTTTTTGAAATAATGTTAATTGAGCCATTTTCGAACCAATAATCTACATTTGTCTGGATTAGCCCACTGATCGTTAGTTGTTGGCCAATTGATAGAGATTTGCCGGTCGGACCGTACATGGTTATTATGGAGTTTTGCTTCTAATGGTTAGTTGTTCCAGTTTAAATTTTTTCTTTTTGATATATTTTTTTATGTGTGTTTTCTTTTATATTTTTCTTTATAATAATATTATTATATATTTTTTTTTTTTATTTTGTAAGTGGTGATTTTCTTAAATCAATTTTCTATATTTTAGTATTTAAACGATTTTGGAGTGCTTTGAAGTATTTTGATTTGATTTTCCAGAAAAGAATCATTTTTTGTTGTTCTTCTACTACGGTTCTTTTCTTTCAGAGAATAGAGATTGTTTGATTTTGGAAAGATTTTTTGATTGTTTGTTAATTGAAATTTGGTATTGAAAGTTATTTTTATGTCATAAATTAGAATTCTTTTATTTTAGAAAAATTTGATTGACAAATTTGAATGAAGGAGTTAATGTAGGAGTTTTATTTTTTCATGTTTATAATTAAATGGGTGAAGTGACTTATTTGCCATTTAGTATTCTGGTATTAAATAATAGCTTAGTACTAAAAATCGGACTCAAAGAATACTACTAATTTAAGTTTCTAAGAAAGCATATAGGGATTGAATTGTGTCTATTTTATTCTTAATCTAGGCTTGCTATGTTCTTTTAATAGTACTTCTAGCAAGAAACAGAGGCGGTATGGAGCAAACATAAATTCTCCATCAAAGCAACACCAAAAATCATGAAAAATCCATCAAATATCATCAAACAATCAATATTTTATACAATATTACCCCTAAAAATATCACTTTTCTTGATAAAAGTTATCGGAACACGCCAGTTGACTTTGAGGACGGAGGATTGAAGAACACTTTTTTTATTCCGACCAAGATCGACACCCGAAATCGATCCAAATCCCTTCAAAAACAACAAATTGTGGATGGAAAAATGTTTGGTAAGCCTCAGGTTAGCGACCTTAATGATAATACTCAACCCGTTGCTTCGTATAATAATATTATAGAAACTTTGGAATAAGGATGTTTAATTTGATATGATGAAAATAGATAAATTACTTCTGAGGATGTTATGAATAATTCTGCTAATAACTTTGAATACTTTAGTTTATATGATGGGTCTTCAAAATCCTTGAAACGTAAAGGGGAACTTAGAGTTAAATTGTCCCTTACAATTAGAAGATCTTGGCTGCCCTAAAATGAAAAAACAGAAAATTGAAGATCAGTCTAGGTTGTCTTAGACAATAGGTCTTTCTGTTCGTATAGAGCTAGGGATTCATGTTCTGATTTGATTGAACCTATTTACGAGGAAAATGAAAAAGAAAATTTGACAAAAGAATTAAATCTTGATTTCAATTTCACTTTTTGACTCCCCTAACAGAACAAAGCATGATATGGGGTCCCAGGACGTTGGCAATTCATTCCTCATAAACTCTAGAACAGATTCTCCCATTGTTAGCTACACATCTATTAAGATCTTCGATCATGTCCCCCTGTTACTGATATCATGGGCATGAGGTGTTTTAAGCAAATGAATTTCAATTTCAATTTAGGTAAGAAATTTATTATCACTTACTCAATGGGTCTGTTTCCTTTTGATCCAGGATTAGATTGGAGTTCTAGAAAAAGCTAATATTTTCTTTTTTCAGCTGATTATACTCAACTAAAATGGTTTTGGAAGAATACTCGGTTCCTTCTACAAGCCATTAATAAAAGTCACGTTACTTGGATACATTAGCAATTGAGGAGGCTTTGGAAGATTGCCCTAATCAATTCAAAAATAAAGGCATTCGGGAGTTGTCATAATCTTTACTATTTTTCTTATACTACTTCAAATATTATTTCATATTATAATCACTCTTGTACCTTTGATACGTATAATTTAGGAATACGAATTCTGATGGATCTTCTCCTTATTAGTATTTCTTTTAAAGATACCCTATTCAGCCGATTTTCTTATCGATATTACAAAAATTTCCACATCTAACATTGACCAAGAGAGAGTTGAGCTTCTCTTCTATCCATGTCAAACATCTATTTCCATTAGCTTACTTAATACCTTATATAGTCGGCCCACGATCAGCATCGAAAAAAATTTCTACCAGTGACAATGACCAAGAGAACCTTGAGTTTCTCTTCTACTGCATCTCAAATTTTTTGTTTCCGTGTCTTCCCTCTCGGTCTTAGATCCGCCATTATTCTGTTTCTTCTTTATATCTTATTAGGGATGCAAGGTGATTTTAAATATGAATTAATATTTATGGTTATTAGTATTGTTTGAGTTTTTGTATCTCAAGAAGGTTACATCTTTTGGAGAGGATTCTTCTGAAATCTCGGATATTACATCTACTTATCTTGAGTTTAAGTTCTTAGATATTATTTTTTAATGGGTACTGCTATATACAACCTTAAAAAAATTCTAAACGCAGTCAAAGTTTAAAAAATGACTAAATTATCCTTCATATAATTTAACACAATTAACATAGTCAAAATCACTAACCGTTTAATGCAGTCGAAATTAATTATCTTGTTCCTCAGTGTTGCTATATATAGTTGCAAAAAATCTCTACACGCAGTCGAAATTTTGACAAAGACTAAATTATATTATTTCACATTTTTTTGACACAATAAACACAATCAAAATAAATAATTATTTTATGCAATCGAAATTAGTTATGTATTTCATCTCTTACTTTCCATGAACTGTTAATAACGATAGGTTTTGCAAGACATCCAGTAGTTGTCCTTCGTAACCACTGTTCCAACCTCAGACAACCCAAAGAAATCATGCTCAAATGCTTGAGCCTTGTTTATGTACAGAAAGTGTTCAACCAAATGCCTCAACCAAATCTTGTTTCTTTTTTGTTGGTGTTTCTAACATATAAATAATATTCTAACAATATTATTTGGATACGAATCCATGATCACTACCAGTTGTATAAACAATAATTAAAGAGACAGAAAATATGTGTACCGTTCTTCTGGAATAAAATAGCAGAGTAGCAGCGGAATATTGTGATGAAGACCCCACGAGCATCCAAAGCAGAATGCCTCTAAGATTGTCCACACCAACGAGCGAACAAGTCCCTCCGGAGGTTTACTAGAATCCCTTTAAAATATTGAACTATGATCGAGGTTGGGCAGAAAAATTCAATGAAATTCTTCTACCTACTAGTAGACCAAAATAGAGAAAAGAGGGAGAGAGCTTTTTTATTTTCACAAAAGTGACTATCAAAAAGTGAATAGACTATTTTCTTCATGAAATAGTGTGGCCTATTTATAGGGTTGAAATTCCTACTTTTGGAAACAGAGTACAAATCCCCTATGATGTACAGGTCTTTCCATCCTTACATTTGTAGCATACCCAACACAGTGTCGTTATAGTCTTCCTTTTACAGAAGACGTTTGACAAGATTAAAGCACACTACTCTTGTAAAATAAAATCACGCCCGCCTTGGTCTAAAATAAGCCATTTAACCATAAGTTACGTGAGAAATTCTTCTTAGAACATGACATGTTATCTTCTAAGTTTCTCACGAGTCATGTCGATCCTACTCAAACCGCTTCTGACATGTATACCGTGTGATTGATTAGGCGTGCCGTTCTAATCAAGAAATGTGATCGAGACAACCAATCACACACTAATCATTTGGTTTTCGATTCCAATCATTGAACACCTAACTAGGGCGAACAATCACATCGTTCTCTAGGTTTGGTAGAGGATCTCTTGTTGAGATCATGTGATCAGAAGACTGTCTTAGAAAACTTTAGATTGTTCGTAGAATCAATTTGTGCCCAGGCAATCAGAGTATACATATATATGCATAAATATATAAACAAGGTAAATATATTCTATGAATTTAGAAGCAAAAAAATTCATACATTGTCTTGACAATTGAAAAGATTATAAATAAACTGGCTCCCACTGAACCTAACACCACTCACATACATTTCTCAATCCAACATTGTGCATGTGCTTATCATGTTTGATTTGAGTTAGGAGTTTGGTTAAGGGGTCAGCTAAATTATCGTTTGTGTCTACTTTACATATGACTACGTCTCCTCTTTCGGCTATATCCCGAATGAGATGGTATTTTCTGAGTACATGCTTGGATCGATGTGTGGTTCTTTAGCTTGAAGAGCAATTACACCGGTGTTGTCGCATAGTAGCTATCTTGGGTTCTCAATACTAGGTACCACTCCATGTTCACTCACGAACTTCTTGATCTAGCAAGCTTCCGATGTTGCAATGTACTCGGCTTACGTTGTCGAGTAGGCCACGGTGCCTTTCTTGCTACTACGCGAACCTTTACTCCGCGTTTAGGAGGAATACATAACAGGGCGAGATCTAGAATCATTTTGTCGGTTTGGCGGCATCGGTGTAACCTTCGACTAACAACTCATCTTCCCCTCCGTACACAAGACATGTCCTTAGGTTTCTTCTTAAACGCAGGATAGCCCTTATATCCGGTGTGCTTCACACAGACATGATTGGTAACGATTCGTTACACTAAAAGCGTAAACGTCGATCGTGTACGGCATGGCGTACATGATGGATCCTATGGCGAGCATATGGGGCCTCAATCTCAGTTTGTGGCATTGGACTATAAGAGCGGCCCGAGAGATAATCTATGTCTCGTGGGAAGATTACTCTTCTTGGAGTATTTACATGTGGAATGCATTGTAGAAACTTTTCGATGTAGGTGTACGGCTCGGTCAGTGGGAGTGTTACGGCAGTCCGGGCTTCTTTGAACACGATTCCTATGTATTTTGGTTCCAGAATATGTTGAGGTTTTCTCCTCAGTCCTTCATTGAGAAATATTTTTTCTCAACCATGCGCTGACGATTAGAAGACATGGTATGTGGATTTCCAATGATCACTATGTCGTCCATATACGGGACTGAAATGCAATATGACTCCCACTAACCTTCTTGTATACATACAAAGAATCTTTTTTCGTTCCTAGCCGTCAAACTTTTAATTTAGCTTCATGAAACCTAAAGATTCCAACTTATGGATGCTTGCTTGGTCCATAAATGGTTGTGTAGCTTGCACACACTTTCTTAGGTCCTTTTGGACATGTAAACTCGGGAGGTTGTGTCATGTACGTGGGATGGTCATAATATCGTGATAGGTAGAGAATCCGAATGAATTTAAACTTCTGGCCAGTGAAAAGGTTTCATCATGGTAGAGATTTCATGAATTTGGTTGGGGAAACCTTTGGCTACTAATCTAGCCTTATAGGCGTGGACGTTTCCATCTTTGTCCGGTTACGTTTAAATACCTACTTACACTTTCCGATAAGTCTTGCATCCTCGGGTAAGTCGATGAGCGATCCATACTTCGTTATGGGTTGCATCCTCGAGGTTGCGACAATTGTTGTAACAATTCATTTACTAGTTTTAGTTAAATGAGATTACTCAAACTAAGTGTTCAATAAATAGTAATTGTAAATTACTAAAATGGAACTCACGATAATATCAAGGGTTATGCCAGATTACTAGATCCCATGCATAACCGATATAATAATCATAATGGTCAATTATATTATTATACGACTAATATTATCTGAGCCTAGAAGGTCACACACATACAATGACGTTGAGTTATATTCCATGTATGGAATTAAATCGAGATTGTTAAATTGGGAGTTGATTAAAACCAACGAGATACCCAATCGAGAGTTTTACATTGATAATGTAAAACTAAAATTGAATAAACGAATCAATTAACTAGCTAGTTCAATTGGCGGTTTAACAAAAGAAAGAAACTCTTAGCAACTTGTTGAATTACACACTCGTTAACATTAGGTTAGTTGGGTTTTAGCGAGTTGGCTCATTGGATTAGCAGTCGGGAGCTATTCGAGGCGAGGCTAGGAAGAGGCTATAAGGGAAGAGAAAAGATGAAAAACCTAACTAATCATGCTTTTCTCTCCTCCTCTCAAAAAGGCCGCCCCCTCCCTCTCTCTAAAATCGAGTCAAGTTTTGACTTGATTTTTGCTCTCAATAACAAGTAAGATTCTAGCAAGTCCAATTGCGTATTTCGACCACTCTTGGTGTAGACTAGCGGGAGGCATTTCACTTGAGGTGCTGGAGTTTACAGAGGATTTGTGAGGAAGAAAGTTGCTAATATCCCTGCATTGGCCATTGTAGTACTCGTATTCATATTGTATGAATTTCCATTACATATGTATTGATTATTATACATTTATTCGATCTTGGTTGCATTTGTTTAATTTTATTATGAACAAGTTGCGTAATTTTCCAACAGTGACATCATGAACATGTTTAAGTTGTATAATTTCGATTACATTTATATATAATTTGTTATATAAATATATTTTATATCATTTCATATTTATATATTCTTGACCATGAATATATGTTATGAATCCATGAATAAATATGTATTTTATACCGGTTGTTCAAGTTCATTATATTGTTAATTTTGATGATTTGAATTTAAGATTTGTGTTTCATGAATTGAAGGGTTTTAAAAAACATATTTTGTTGAAATCATTTATTAGATTTGAGGATATTCAGAATAAAGGACAGAACCATCTACAAAAAATTCGGAATTTTTTTGGATTGTTTAATTGTCCCAAAATAATTGTGATTTACGGAATATTTATTATATAATTAATTTTTGGTAATTTTTTACAAAACTCCAATTGGAAAATTGTGTGATAATAAGTAAAAATTTTAGAATTTGTGGATATGTTTAAGGCCTTCAAAGCGGTGTTCTCAAACAATTGAATTAATCTGGGCTTGGAATTGTTTGGCGAAATGGAGGCGATCCTTGAAGCCCTCGAGCGTGTCCGGCGCCAAGCGTTACTCCACCGTTAGGTGTCTGCGGAAGGGCGGTGGAGGTCGGCAGCGTGGCTATGTGGGGACGGCCGGAGCAGGATCGTCCGTCGGCGTTCTTCGCCAGTTTTGTTGAATCTAATCGTTTTTAAATATTAATTTGATTTTTTTGTGTATTATTATCATTTATTACTATGATAATTTATGGTATCAATTTTGATGATAATAAATTTAAATTCAATAACCCATTTCATTATTTACCATATGTAAATTTATTTATTTGAGGATATAGTCATAGTAACAATATCTAGTTAAAATATAAATATATATAGATAAATACTTGATGGTTTTATCTTATTATATTTACCATAAATGATTATTGTAATAAATCGTGGTTTATTGTATATATGAAATAATTTATTGTAATAACATATGGACACAAAATATATGATGAATGGAATAATAATTTTAAATACTATATATTTTCCATGGATATAATTATGAGATTCAAATTTGAATTAATTTCTTATCACATTTAATTTATATATTTATGTGATTGATTTTGATTGTATAATCCAAAATGGAAAATATCTATATGATTGTCAGTCATATATTTAAAATTTGAATTTAATTGAGAGGCAATTATACTCAACCTATGGTATGTTGATTGCACATTAAGTCACGCATGTTTATTGCATTAAGTACATGTTTATTATGTATTGATGACATGTTTATTAAGTGCATGTTTATTATGTATTGATGACATGTTTATTGCATACTTATTACATTTCATACTTAATTGCATTAAAATATTTTATGACTTTTATGAGTCATTTATTCCATACCATTTAATGTATTAAATTAAATGCATACTTTATATGATTTAATTATTTGCATTATACATTGTAATGGGAATGGAAAGGGGATATATTGATATGACCTAGTTTTGTATTTTATTTAAATACGGTCTGCGTACCGTTTATTCGTTGTAAACGACCAGCTGAGTCGTATTTATTTATTTTATTTTACCCACAAGCATCGTCTTTGTCTTAGTTGAATTAGTAAATAAATGTCGCATTGTAGAGCATTGAAGATAGGCGCGCCTGACATTTGGGAAACTTAGAAGTTTCGAAGTTGAAAAATACAAGAATGCATTTTTGCAAAATGTTGGAATAGGGCCATATGCTAGTATTACACCTTTTAAGTGTTGTAATAGGTCTATTTTATTTTAGGGTCATATCATACTATCTCACGAATGTGTATTATTTATTTTTTTCCATGATGTGCATATTACTTGAGTATGTGCTATGTAACATATTAAATAATAATAGATAATGTTAATCTCATCATAAAATTTAAGCAAACGTATCAAACCAATTTTAAAGTTGTACAACTTATCATGACTACCGAGACTGCTTGTGTTGGCAGGCGGCTCGCAGTGTCTTGAGGTATGACAATGGATCATGTTGAAGTGATTTCCACTAACGTTTTGGGCTTTCAGATGATCATTCCAAACTAACGTATTGGTTTAATTGGTAGCTTAACCGGTGATTTCCACTAACGTTGTGGGCTCGGTGATACAGCGTCGGGCTGGCACCACGGTGGCGTGTTAGTGACCCAAGAAGAGTTATTATTAGTGGTATACAATTGATTGAGATTAATCTACCATTATGTTCGGATTCAAAATGTATGTCATGTGGCCGTTTGGATTCCAACCACAATGGATCTTGGATACCTTGTACATTTTGTAAGATTTGAAATATCTATGATTGGATACCTTTATGATTGTCACACTAAAATTACGTTTATTCACCATTCATTGGGTAAATTAAAACGCCAACTTTATTATGAAATAAGACAAGTTAAGGGAGAAATTCATAAACTTGTGGTATCTGATCATTATAAATGCTAAATGTATTATTTTCCTTCGCAAGCCATAACACAATTGAGAAAACTATTGGATGATCTTGAATGTTGTGTATCTACATTTCAAGACATGTCATTGGTATTTAGTTTCATCAACAAGGTGAACTCTGTTCATGAATTGTGAAACATAAAAAACTGTGGTTTGTATAACTAGACAAGCAATATTATCTATTTAGTTCACACATCACTTGTAAAGTTGAGCACAAAGAACTATGATTTGAAGTTAATAATTAGTTTCATTATTTCAAATTCAAATCACAAAAAGAAAAGAGGATATCTTTAATACCTAAGAAATAGAGAAGTTTGATAAAAGCCTCATATCTCAAATGGTTTGTTGTAGGAATTGGCATTATGGCTAAACTACCCTTTGTCTTAGACACTATTTTGACTCATGTAGTTTGATCATGTTTACGAGCCAAGTATAGTAGTAGTTAGAATACAAGGCACAAAGAAAGATAGTGAACTCTTCTGCTTGACATTAGGTGACTATATTTAAGAGCTTTACAATTTAAATAGTCGGGGAATGGATGAAACTTCAAGCGCTTTCTTTGAACCTAACTCTTTGAAAGATATTTTGAATAAAATTGAGTGATACTACTTTGGAAATGACTTTAACAAGATCCGAATTCCCAATCTAGCAAGATGGTAGTCAACTCTTACTACTTAGTGGAGGTTCGTTAATCTTGGTTTAGTTTGTCTTTCATACAAGTTAGTCAATGATATAAGTCATTGAATGATACAGAATTGATAAGAGTATGGGGAGGACCATATAAATACTATCAAGTTCTGAATTAAGTATCATCGACATAGATAATCCAAAGAATGAGACATCATTCTGATCTTAAAGGCGTACTTGCTAAGATACGTAAGTAAAGAATTATGTTTAATGAAGTTAAAACACAATGGATGAAATCTTTCAATTTTGTATACCAACGTAATTTCATTCTACCTTAAATGTGTCACTAGTTGAGTGATACAAGTAATGTAAAAGAAACAGTATCGACTCGTTAATAGAATAAACTAAAATATGAGATTTTTAATTTATTTCCGTAAATTTGGGACCCACTAAATATTTTGTGTTCGTGAATGATTATGTTCGGAAGTTAGTTGTCGAATTAAGTTAAAACGAGAGGTATCGGATTTTCACGGTTGGGCTTTTAGGCCCAGCAATTATAACCCATCTAAATAGCCCAGACCCCAACCCCAACTTTTTTATTTCTTTCTTTCTTCTATAGTGCAATGACCGAGCTTCTCCTCTTGTTTTTATTTTTTTTTCTTCTTAGATTTTTCTCCTCGATTCTCAAGCTTTGGAGGCTGATTTTTAGGAGAAGTTTCTCCTCATCATTCCCGATAGTTTCCAAGACTCGGGACGTGGGAGCAGCGTGGTCGATTATTTGCTTGGGCGCTAGTGTACTATCCAAGGTGGGGATTTATCCTCGTTTTTTATCTTTATTTGTGTTTGGATGTTGTGTATGGTAAATTGATTGTGACAGGTGTATTTGAACTTATCCGTGTGTAGATTGGTGAAATTAGGGGGTGTTGACTTGTGTGGTAGTGGCCTTAGATGTTAGGGTATGTTTTGTGGAGGTAATTATGTTTGAGCATATTTATGTTTTAGTGTAATTTTTTGGTATGTTTATGCTGAGTGTATTCCTGTATTCAAGTTGAGTAAAATTGTGTGGTGGAAGTATTTGGGAGTGTATCTCTGTTGAGTCACGGGTTTATGCGATTTGGTTGTATTGTGATATAAGATGTTAAGCTTGGCTGTTGTGTTTGTTGTGTGTGTTTGACATTGTATGTGATTGGTGGATGTTGAGATGATGTAGGGGTGTTCGAAGGGTGAACTTTGCGGGGAAAAGGATATGATGATGTTAGATTGTTGAAATTTGAGCTTTTGCCGGGAAAAGGATATGATGTTGTTGGGTGTTCGAAGGGGTGAGCTGCTTAGGAAAATGATGAATTGTTATATATGATGTTATTGTGGTTACGTTTTTTGTGTAAATCAATTATTTGTGGTTGTAGTGTTAACGTGTTGGGTGTTTTTACTGGTTATGTGTTTGACTATGTGATGTGATATGGCACATGAGATTCTACGTAAATCGAGTTTTCTAAGGTGTGCATTTATTTAAGATGAGTATTCGCTAGGATGTCTTGAATAGTTAGCATATTTAAATGCTATATTTGTATACTTGTATTTACCACATCTTGTTGCTAGAAATACTTGGAATATATATATATATTTTCACTTATTGTATACTACATTCGGATATGATAGATTTACCATCCGGGTGATCCGTTTCCACCAAACTGTCGAGCTTACCCCTTTCCACCTCAGTTAGCGGGTGCCCGCTTTTTGAAGCGGTTCAGTTCGCGAGTATCCGGTGATTTTATTTAGGTGAGAGACGGGTGGCTAGGATCCTCGGCAGTCCTTTTTTTTTTATTCCGATGTAAACAGCTTTTACTTTTTGAATTTGGGGATGTTGAAATTGTAAGATAATTTGTGGTACATTTTGTGACTTGGTTGTTGTGGTGTTTTATGTTTTGGGTTTGGCTAGAAATGCCACGATGGTTAAATTTTGTATGTCAATGTTTTCAGTTTTCGAACTATTTTATTTTTATCAAACTGTCAGGTTCTAAACATGTGTTTTCATGTCAACCAGCGATTGGTGACTTCGAGATATACGGGTTGATGGCGACTCTTAACCTCGGCGTCTGACTCGAGGCGGTCGTTACAATGGGATTGTGTTTAATGTAGTTGAAAACACATGATGAATATAGAAATAAATTCACATATTGAAAGTTGTTGCACCTGCTAGAATTTATTCATACTCAAGCGTGAGACAACTCAAGAGTTATGTTTGACAAACAAACTTTGAAACGTCTCGAATAGACAAGTTAATGTTATGTCACTAAAGTAGACATAATTTAACAGGTCAAATGAGATTATGTCATCATGTCATAATGGATGGCATTTGGTATTTATTTCCATCTACTATAGATGTAATAACCCGTTCCATACTAATATTACTGTAATATTATACTAGTTGCTCAGTGGATTATTTCGAGGAGAAATCAAAATTTCGAAGTTGAATAGTTGAAAATACAACGAATCGGTCGGTTGGTAGTACATTTCGGTATTTAAAATTTTAAAGTTACATGTCCCGAATGGAATGATATTATTATTTGGAGTGGTAATATAATTTGAGGATAGGAATGTTAATGTTTGGGAGTTAGTGTCGAGATAAGTTAAAACGAGAAGTATCGGTCGAATTAAAATGTTCGGATTTTCACCGGTTGGACTGTTGGGCCCAACCCAATTACTTAACCATCAAAACAAGGCCCAACCCACAAAGCAAACTCATTCCCTTTCTTCCCCCCACTGCCGCACATGAGGAGGAAGCCGGGGTTCTCATTTTCTTTCGATTCTTCTTCTTCAATTTTCTCCTCCATCTCTCAAGCTTTGGACCTCAAATTTTTTGGAGAGCTTCCCCTCATCGTCCTCGTCGTTTCAAGGTAAAAAAGGTTCGATCTTGTTGAATATTTTGGGAGATCGCCCGAGTTGACTTTTTAGTTGACTTTTTGTAATTTGATTTTTATTGCTCCAATCGATTCTTGGGTTCTAAATTAGTTATTCTTGAGTTGAAATATCGTGTTTGATGTGGAATTTCGGACGTTTAGGGCCGTTAGTTTTAGAATTTTGGGTTGACTTGATTTTTTATGAGATATTGTGAATATAATTATTGTTTAGGCTTAGATTATAATATAAGAGTTGATGATAATCGATATTTGGGGTAGAAAGTGTTGTTATAGTTGAGTTGACTTTAGGAGTTGATTTTTAGGGTTGACTTGCGCTCTAAAATGTAGTTGATAGTATAAATATGCTATTGGACCGTTATTGTGATTGTTTTGAGTGAAATTATAGTATTAGGTTGTTGAAAGAATATATGTTGAAATTAGTTTTAGTAGATTTTGAGTAGTAAGCAGGGCTTTGGAATTTGAGTTGTTAAGAAATGGGTTTGATTAGTTGGAAAAGTTGATATATTGGGTTGATTGAAATTGGTTGAAAATGTTGGGTATTTTGGTTAAGGATTTGGCCAATTATGGGATTTAGTCGGGATAGTTGAAATTCGTCATTTTAATGGTCATTGAAACATAATTAGTAATCTAGCAAGTTGTCGAACTGTCAGCTAAAGAATGGGTTGAAAAGTCAGAATTTAATTAAGATAGGATTAAAATTTGTTGCGAGTAGTAATTGTAATTCGAATTATTTTGATTAGGCGGAGCATTGGGAAAGACCCTTGGATCGATTAGGCGAGGCGTTTCTTGTGCTAACCAGGTGAGTACTTATCTCAGGTGCTACTGCGTACTTACTTTAAATTGTGCAGTGTTATACATGTAATTGTTGTATGATTATGTGTGATTCATTTATTGTGAGGAGCATGTTATGATTATGCGGTGTATTTACGTAGCGTTGAAGATTTAGCAGGAGGTAAGTACTGGCTTAAACTCCAACTTATGTTCTTGGTGAAGAAAAATTACTATGGATATAGGAGTATAAATACAAATCCATAGTTCAGGGGATCTTTAAAGTGCATACTACATTATTCAATACAAAAAGCAATTAAATATATGAGCAGAGGACTTACAGGTGCAGGAGTAAAATTCCACCAATCCTGCGCTTCAAATTCACAACGTGAATTTGACTTCTAAACTCCCTTGTTGTAGTAGGGAGGTTGAATCAAGAACTAATCTATGCTACTAAACAAGGATGAACAAAAAACCAGAAAAACCCCAAAATCTTGGGAGAATTCGGCCAAAGGGCGGCTAGGGGTTTTGGTGGTTTTTACAAAACTTATGATGAAAAACCCTAAAGTTTGCTTATAATAGGGGCATAGGTTAAAACAAGCCAGATAAGCAACCAGATTAAGTATTAGCTTGACATGTTAATACATTAGTTCGTTAAGACACTGAAGCAGGTTGCTAATGAGTTAAACTATTTAATTAAGCTAATTAAATAGTAATGAGTCAATATCAATAATCTTTCAAGTTATCGATAAATACTAAAATTACTCGAACCAATTTAAATAACTATTTAGTGAGTTCTATTTGTTCAATGATATTCTACATAAGCATTAGAACCCTTGTGGTGAGAAATACATTTCTCCAATTATATAGTTCTCTTTAATTTCTATACATGAAATATAACTCAACGTCCTTTATATATGTGACCTTGAGAGCTCGAGATAATAGTAAGTTGTATAATAATAATAATTGACAATTACTATAACGATTAATGAAGGTAAGATCTAGCAATCATCATAACCCCTTAAATTATCATGAGGTACTAGTAATATACAATTACTAAGTTGAACACTAAGTTCGATAATCACATTTAACCCAACTAGTAAATGAATTGCTACCTAGGTCCCAGTCGTAGGCTAACCATAAGAAGTGTCATGAAACACCCACAACTTTCTTTACTCAGTATGAACTGAATAAGCATTTATGGCGTCCCATAAACCAATCGGTACCAACTGTGTGACAGGCCTGAGATCTTCCTTGTATATCAAGGACGGACAAATCCCACTCCCAATATATCAGCATCTAATAAGCTATACTCACCATTGTGACCCAACATATGCCGTTATAATCCCGCTTAAAGGCGGAGCGTTTGGTCATAGTCAAAATCTGAGCTTGTATAACCTGAGATAGTTATATATCGTAGGTCTAAGGTAGCGAACCTAAAATTCTAAACAAATGTCTTAGGACACGAGATATACATATCTTCTATGAATTGTTCGTTTCAGTTATACTGACTCCCCGGTGCGGATGAAAGGCATGCAGTGATGATCTAGTCTGCGAGGCTGCGTGATCAATCTTGATCACTAATCAAAACACCATGTTAGTCATATGATGCAGCAGCCTAACTATCAACATCGGCCAAGGCCTTTTAAGCTATCCCTATGTTTCTAGGCTTGAAGAGGTGTAATTAGCAGGTTCGCTATTTACCTCTCTAGCTTTATAGACTAACCTAGAGATTTAACCTTTCACTGTGGGGGTACACTACATGTATATTATATGTAAATTCAAACATATAGTCATAGCAAAAATATATTAAAATATAAAAACAATAATATTCAAATATTTGTTCACATAACACAATAGATACATACTGACTCCCACTTAACCTAACACCAACAGAGCATACGTCTAAGACCTATGTTATTTGCATGCCTCATCATGCTTTGCCTGACTTAGTGGTTTAGTAAAGGGGTCGGCTAGAATGGCCTCTGTTTCTACTTTACATACTTTGACATCACCTCTATCAGCATATCTCTAATCGGGTGATGCACTTTAAATCACGTGCTTGGATTTGTGATATTACAAAGGTTCCTTAGCTTGAGCTATTGCCCCAGTATTTTTACAAAGCAACTCCTTGGTCCCTCAATGCCAAATTACCGCACCAAGTTAGTCACGAACTTCTTTCTCAACATATAACTTTAGCGGCTTCGAGGCCATTTGCGATATACTCAGATTCTGTGGTCGAATGTCGGCAACGGTACTCGCATTTGGAACTCCTCAAGATCTTGCTCCACCGTTGAGACAAAATACATACCAGGCCAGGAGCGATAGTCGTCTGTCGGTTGAAAACTTTAGGCGTCGATTGTACCACATCGGTGCTAACTCCTCATCTCCACCATATACCAAAGAAAGCATCTTTGGATTTCTCTCGAGATACTTCAAAGATACTTCACTTTACAATCCAGTGGCTTTCACTGAATTAGCTTGGTATCTCTTGGTTACATAGTGCATAAGACACATCGGGTCTAGTGCACAACATAGCATATGATGGATCCTTCTCTTGAAGCATAAAAGGTATGTCCTTCATTCTGTTCATCTCAGCACTAGTAGTGGGACACTGTGCTCTGCTGAGTTGAACTCCATGTCTCATGGGGAGATTACCCTTCTTGGAATTACTCATGTTGAACCTTTGCAGTACCTTATTCACATAAGTATCCTGACAAAGTCCAATCAGCCTCCTGGCTCGATCTCGGTGGATCTTTATTCCAAGTATATATTGTGCTTCGCCTAAGTCCTTCATTGAGAAACATTTGCACAACCAATCCTTGGTGAGTTTAGTAACTCTCACGTTGGCTTCCAATGATAAGTATGTCATCGACATACGGGGACTATGAGCCGATATAACTCCCACTTACCTTCTTGTATACACAAGATTCTTCTTCGTTCTTGATGAAACCAAACTCTTTGATTGATTCATCAAAACGTAGATTCCAACTGCGGGATGCCTGCTTAAGACCATAAATGGACTTTTGCAACTTGCATACCTTCTTAGGTCCTTTAGGACATGTAAACACGGAGGTTGTACCATGTACATCTTTCCTCTAAATTTCCATTCGGAGGCGTTGCTACATCCATTTGCCATATTCATAGTCATGAAATGCGACAATGGCAGGTATCGGATGGATTTAAGCATAGCCAGCATGAGTAAAAGTTTCGTCATAGTCACTCAGTGAACTTGTTTGAAACCTTTAAGCTACAAGTCTAGCTTTGAAAACATCCAGCGTTTCCGTCTTTTATCATGTTTCTTCTTAAATACCCATTTACATTCAATAGAGGCGAGCCCATTTGAAGTAAAATCCAACAAGGACCAAACCTGGATTTTGGTACATAGAGAATCCATCTCGAATTGCATGGCAATTTGCCATTTGTCGACATCCTTGCTATTCATTGCTTCTTTGTAAGAAGTAGACCGTCACTCTCAATGATGAAAGCTTCACCATATCGGTAGCTACGGTTGATGGTGATCCTGTTGGATCTCCCTAGGGTTAGTTCTTCCACGGCTTCACGTGGATCAAAAGTAGGTCTTCTATGAAAAGAAGGTTCCAATTCTTGTGGTGGTAATGAGATGCCTCACGCATTAGATGCATCGATGTGAGCTTCATCGGCTTGAGCTTCATCAAGATGAACACCATTACTTCTAGTCCTTACGGACGGATATTCCTTTTCAAGGAATACTCACAATTACAGCAATGAAATAGCATTTATCGAGATTTGGGCGCAAGTTTATCTTTTGTTAATCTCTTAACGCTTCACAGCCCCAAATCTTTTAGAAAGGCACCAACTTGAGTCTTCCCAAACCACAGTTCATGGGGAGTTTTATCTATTTGACTTGGTTGGACATCATTTTGTAAAGTGCAGCGCCCAGAAGTGCATATCCCGAGAGAGTGGCGGTAGATCAGATAGGCTCATCATAGATCGAACCATGTCAAGAAGGGTTCGATTTCTCCTTTCGGACTGACACGCCATTATGCTGTGGCGTTCTGCTTTGGAAGTGGTGTGAAACAATACAACACTCTCTAAGATGAGTATTGAACTCGTGACTCAAATATTCTCCACCTCATCGAGGCCAGGAGAATGCTTTATTATGCTTGTTCAATTGGTTTTGGCTCACTTCATTTGGAACTCCTTAGTTCTCAAAGGTTCGTGTTTGTGTCTCATCGGATACACAAACCGTATCTGTAAGTAGTTATAACCTCCTCTTGCGAGATGTGTTCATTGGCCCCGCGTACATCGGTGTGTATGATCCCCAATAAATCACGCCTTTCATTTTAAGCGATTAAGAAGGCATTTTTGGTCATTTTGCCCGAAGGCAAGACTCACACTTATCGTATGATTCATAATCGAAGCCTTCAGTATTCGCCGAGATTGGGTTTTCTGGTTCGTTAATGTGACCTAGTACGCAATACCATGACATGTTTGGTTTAAGTCGTTGGAAACTATTCCGTTTAAGTTTATGTTATATGACTCATTAATCATGTCTAAAGCAAGTAGACCATTTGAAGGAGGCCCGGTACCAAATACTACCCCCGACAGATCCTAAATTCTTCAAGGATCTGTGAAAATGAAAAACCATGGTATTGAAAGCAGAAATAGAAATAATATTCTGCCAGTGCGGTATATTAAACTGGATTCAAAACAAGGCCCATTGGGCAAATTTAAACTAATAGATCTCTGCAAGGGCATGACCTTCGCCATTTCCCTTTAGCAGATCTTTCCCTCTTTCGAGTCTTCTACTTGACGAGTTCTGCATATTACGACAAATATGAGAACCCTGACCGATTGTCTAGCACCCACGAAGTAGAATTAGAAGTTGTACAAACTTCAATAACATACATACGTAAATTTGGTGATCCTTGAGACCATTCTTCCTATCATTTGTGAACTTCACTGCTTAATTAGGCTTCAGTGACCGGGGTTTCATAATGACACTTGTCATCCTTCCTACCTCCTCCCTTTCCAGCAACCTTGGGATTACTAGAACCCTTGGCCTTGCCGGTAAACTTCTTCTTCTTCTTGAATTTCTTCTTGTTTTGGACTGCAAAGCGAAGGAGTAAGTTTTAGTCTTACCCAGGTTCGTCTCGGCATTAAGTGATCATCTTATGCGATTCGTTTAGAGATAACTCAAAGCATTGCATATTGAGATTCATGACAATGAATTTAATGCAGAAGAGACTTGGATGAGATCCAGCCGAGTTCTTTGGAGACAACTTTGGTGCCCGAGGCGTTAGTCGTCGGCCAAGCCAATCATTTTAATGATATGAGGGCTTCGCGGCTTTGTCCGTTCCCGACTTCTTGTCCACGAAACACAGACAAGTATCATATCTACCGTTTCTAGCCGTTTGAATAATTCCTCAAGTTCTTTGGTATATGTCATATCTTTGCCACCTTTTCATATTAATTTGGGCAAAGTTCCATAATAACAAGCATGAGACATTGGACATCCCTGACATCGGACATTGCTTTTTTGTAGGATCCACTTTTCCGATAGGAGGAGCACTATCATTAGGTTTCGCGGGAACCTTGTTGTTCAACACGTGAGTCCTCTTTGCTTGAGAATGATTCTCAAGTTTGAGCTACACTTTCGTCAAAATTCGGAGTTGTTCAGCTTGCACTTTCAAGTCTTTGGCCAGCAGTTCTTAGTAGCAATAGTGGTAGCCATATTAATTCTACAAGAATAAGTAAATAAAATAACGGACTTCGATAAACTATCATGCTAAAACACTTACAAATAAATTGTAAAGTAAATACTAATACTTCAAATCTCCCGCGAAATATATATTAGTATCAAGACCTATTACACTTAAATTCAAAAGCGGCAACAACATACATTTTGAATCGATTTATAATAGTAAGGTTGCAACCAATTATGTAAAACTACATAACTCTTGTGTCACTAGCATCTCTTACGAGGATGCTACCTGACTTTGTATCTCCGACAAACCGGTTAAGCATACCAATTAAACCAAATAGTTACTTGGAGTGATCATCTGAAAGCCCACAACGTTAGTGGAAATCACTTCAACATGATCCATTGTCATATCAAATGCAACATTGTAACACCCGCCATCACGGTGTGCCCAATTGATGCAATTGATTGCACAACTTTAAAATTGACTTGATACTTTGCTTAAATTTTAATTGGTGAGATTATTATTACATTGTTTCATTACTCATGCATACTAGCACATAATCAAGCAATACATGCAACATGAAAATAAAACAAGTAATGCACATTCGAGAGATATACGATATGAAGCTAAGACCTATTACAAGTATTTATCAAATACTAACATAAGTCCTAATTCTTGTATCTTGTACTTCTGGATCCAACCGAGTTCACCAAGTACCACCACCGTGAAATGATCTTCAATATCTTCACTTGTTACAATATTTATATACTAACCCATCTTAGACAACTTGCAAGCTTGTGGGTAAAACAATAAATAAATAAATACAAGAAAATATGACTCAGAAGGTCATTTACAACATTACGGTTCGCAGACCGAGAAAAATAAATAAATGGGCCATATCTATATATACCTCCATTCCAATCACAAATACACAAAATATAGGCACTTTATTAAAGTCACATAAATGAACTTAATAAATATTTTTAAATACAGGCATTGGAAAATGCATGTTGTAATTATCAGATGAGTAATCCATGTAATTACACATATTAAAAATTAGTAAATATAAACTCAATTATCATACACATGTCAATTAATAATTATTACCAATAGTATTAACCGTATACATATTATAGAAAAATATTCATCACAAATATATTCTAAATACATTAAGTAGTACAGAAATTATTTACCATAATTGTTATATCACTTTTAAATTAATTTAAAAGATAATATAAAGAAGTAATTAATTGTCATCACATAATTAATTACAATTAATTAGTTAATTAAAATGACAAATAATCAATAAAAACCGAAATATAACTAGTCCCATAATTTTAGAAGCCAAAATAAGAGAATAAATTCGGAATTAGTGTTTTTTTCAAATTAGGGCACACGTCATAATGGGCTCGGGCCGAGCCCGGCCCTTGGAGGCCCTGATTGACACAGCGCCGCCCCTCCCGCTGGATGATCGTCGACCGTCATTTGTTACCAAAATCGCGATCCGACACGGACGCGCCCGTGGGAGTCGCGGAATCGGTCGACGGTTATGGTAACAATACCATATTGCTTCGGTTTGATTTAATTTAATTGATTGTAAAATCGTTTTGGAGAGAAGCTTTAAAGTTTTTTTTCAAAATTTATGAAATTCGAACATGTTAAACTTCATAATTTTCTTGAACAAATCATACTGGTCGTTCATTAAAATAAATTTCTCATATTTAATTATTAATTAAACAGTCCAGAAATCTCAAAATTATTTTGAGGTGCCCAGAAAAATCAAAATTATGAAATTTAATGTAAGATCTTCTACGTGCTATCTGGGTTCCAGAAAAAGTAGGTTTTTAATTTTACAAAATTTTACACGCCCCAAGCGTTTTACAAATTTGTTTTGAAACAAATCAATTAAATCGTCCTTTTAATTTATGAAACAAAACCCCATGTTAACAAAATATGATAATACATCATCATAAACTTGTAACACATGTGTAAATCAATAATCAGAACATGAGTGATTTATTCTCATCATATATTTATCGATTAAATATGAACAAGAAATTAATCAAATAAAAAAGTGATAAAACACAAAACAAGCATAAAATAAATAATCTAAAAACCTTTAATTTGGCTCCTTGAGTACTTAGCGAAGAAAAATTACTATGGGATGCTAAATCCATAGTTCGAGGATCTTTAAGTGCATACTACATTATTCAATACAAAACATATAATTAAATATATGAGCAGAGGACTTAAATTAAATGAGTAAATTCCACCAAAATCTACCGCTTCAAATTCCTAGCGTGGTGACTTCCACTCAGCTCCTTGTTGTAATATCAATCGTATGATATCTCTAGTTAGTCCACACGGGAGGGGTTGAATCAGAACAATCTATGCTAGTAGCGAGGATAGACCAAAACAGGCTTAAAATTCTTGGGGATTCGGCCAAAGAGGCTACTAGGGTTTTGGTGAAAAGTTTTTACAAAACTTGTGATGAAAAACCCTAAAGTTTGCTTATATAGGGCTAGGTTAAAACAAGCCCGATAAGCAACCCGATTAGAAATATTAGCTTGACTTTCGTTAACTTTATTAGTTCGTTAAAAGACACTAATGAGTTGCTAATGAGTTAAACTATTTAATTAAGCTAATTAAATAGTAATGGAGTTAATATCAATAATCTTTCAAGTTATCGATAAATACTAAAATTACCGAACAAATTAAATAATATTTAGTGATTCTATTTCATTCAATCGATATTCTACATAAAATGTAGAGACCCTTGTAATTGAAATACATTTCTCAATTATATGGATTCTTTAATTTTATACATGAAATATAATAACTCAACGTCACTGTATGTGTGTAACGACCTTCTAGGCTCGGATAATAGTAAGTTTATAATAATAATTGACCAATTACTATATAACGATTAATAGTAAGATCTAGCAATCGCTCATAACCCCTTAAATTATCCTTGAGAACCCACACTAAGTAATATACAATTACTAAGTTGAACACTAAGTTCTAGATAATCACATTTAACTGGCGGTAAATGAATTGCTCTGATTGTCGCGGGCATAATAAATGGAACCAATTCTCATTGATTTTCCAACACTTGTGTTAATGGCCTTGTAAACATTCGATTTCACGTATTGTCGGCACTGTTATTTCTGTGGGCTTGTCGGCACTTTTTTGGTATTTCTATGGCCTTTGTCGAGCTTGCTTGTTGTATTTACGTGGCCTTGTCGACACTTTTGGTATTCTGGCCATGTCGTGGACCTTGATTGATTTATGATTGTGAGATGTTTTAGCTGTGTGCTTTGATATTGTTTGGGGTATTAGTTGGAATTATGGGTGACTTGAGTATTAGGATATGACCCTATAGTTGGGATGATTAGGGGTTAGGTGACTCTCCTTCCTTGCAGGATATGTGACGCTGTTGGCCTTATACTTCGGTATAAGTGCAGTGAGATCTATTATCACTTTGCTATGTGCATTGTCGGTGTTGGCCTTATACTTCGGTATAAGTGCATGAGATCTATTATCACTTTGCTATGTGCATTGTTGGTGTTGGCCTTATACTTCGGTATAAGTGCAGTGTGAGATCTATTATCACTTTGCTATGTGCATTGTCGGTGTTGGCCTTATACTTTGGTATAAGTGCAGTGTGAGATCTATTATCACTTTGTTGTGTGCATTGTTGGTGTTGGCCTTATACTACGGTATAAGAGCAGTGTTTATTAGCGATTGGTCCCGTTCTACCAATTGACGGGTGAGCATATGCACATTAGAGGTTGTTATAGTTGTAGAGATCTGAGATAGAGGGGTTGATGACTAGGTTATAGTCGTTGTTGAGTCTGGATTGAGACTTTGTATTATATCTTGACATGTTGTTTAAAGTTCTATGGTGTTGTATAATGCGTTTTATGACTCATTTGTGGTTATGAAAAATTGTCTTGATTATACTAGATATTTATATGATGAAATTATATCCGAGATTAGGTTTCGGTTGATTTGATAATATGATCATTTTTCTTGTGAATCCTAAGGTTGGTATAAATCATTATACATCCTTTAAGGTTAAAAGTTGAGTTGGTTATTAGTTGAGATAACTTTGAGTAGGGGCATTAGTATAAAAATTATAAACGTGTTTATGCTGTCATGGATGATGTTGATGATATTTGTATATAGTGGTAAGTTGGATTCAAATGTTATTAGGATATAGGTTATGATCTAACCACGGCGTTGATACCATTGAGGTCAATAAGTTCCGTGGAGCCCAAATGAAGATTTTGGTGAATAATTCCGTGCCAAGTTATCTTGATTTAAGATATACGTTGCTCGGTTGTATTAAAGTAATGAAGCTTGATTTTGGAGGTTCTTATGATAAATATTTGAAGCGTAATAGGGCGTGCGGCTATAATTGGGAGTAACACTTTAAGATGAACTAAAATAAGTGGATTTGAGTTGTGTATACTTGAGTTATGAGATGTTGAGATATATATTTGAGTTGCATATTATGTCGAATAGCTATATATGGAAAGATAACAAATAGAGAGATATCTCTGTGATTAAGGTGTATGCGTAGATACTAATTTGTTAGCATGGTGTGGGTTTATCGATTGTTAGTTGGAAGCCATTAAGGAAAAATCTATATTGTGGTGAGTAGCATATAAAATATAACTCTTGAGATATATATAGTCTTGAAATAGGTAAGGACGAATTATCCTTGTTTGTATGAGTGGTAGGTTAACCACGTGATGTTGTATTCAACTACTTTTTTAGGCGACTCCCTATTTTCCTTATGGGCGGGCGTTTTATGTCTAGGTTGTTGCGGGATGACCGAGATGCATTAGCCGAGTAGCTGCGTACCAGCGGTGGCGATGGTGAGCGAAGACCTCACTTGATCATACTTTTATCTTCTTTGGAGTTTTTGTTGTACGTAATAGTTATTGTTGTCTCGAGTTGAAACAAATTATTTGATGTGTTAAATAAGAGTCATTTATCGTTATCCATCGTTGGTGACTACGATTCAGGGTTGATGGCGGTCCTCCCAGCCTCGGGGGGCCCACATTGGAAATATATAGTATCTTCATTACGAGAAATATAAATAATGGAATTAAATATATGAGTTGAATGCATTCAAGTGGCTCCTTAGGTGGCAGTGTCAGTGCACTAGAACCTCCAGTTACATCAGGAATGTTGTGTGACAATTCCTAATGCATTGTTAACATCTAATGCAAAGAGACATGATGTTATGAATAAGTCATACTCCAATAGATGACTTAAAGTCATCCGAGTGAAATAGGGTTAATACGAGTCGGTACATAACTCACTCTATTTACCTTCTAGATGGTGATTAAACCGAGAAGTAATAAACGTGTCTCCATTAAATGAACATATAGTCATAAATGAATCAAACATTTGGCTTACCGACCAAGTTGAATGTATTCATTAAGCGACTATGTACATGTCTATTCGGGCCACTGTATTACACGTGTTGCAACATGTGTGTTTAAGTGAATGATCCAAAGAATGTTCTAAGTAATGATCGGAGATGATGCATACTTGGCATTATTTGAAACTCGCATCTCAACTTGAGAATAAGAAGGAAAATGATTATATCAGTATCCAAGTTGCAAACTTGAGTACAGTATAATGGAGTTAGAATCTTCATCTTGATATTTTGATTGAAATCAAAAGGGGTCAAGTGAATGAACATGAATTTCTCAAAGGTTAGTGGGAGCACAACTACATATAAATATTTTACATGTTTGAGTACTAAAAGAATCTTCATACAACCTTGAAAGGTATATTAAGTCTTGAATTATTCTTGTACATATAAGCCCAATTACATATATATGACATATACTATATTAGTCACAAAATATAGCTTAGATGACATTTGCTTGTTAGCGATAATCAATCATGAAGCTTGAGGTGAATAAAATCTATGATAGATTAAATTCTATGATAGACAGATTCTCTTATTGACAAGGTAACTCTCTATTAGAGGTCCGTTCTCACAATTAAGGACCTCACGTGATTGAAATTAGTTTGGACTATTATGGTAATTTGGCTATTACATAGTAATATAATTCACCGTATAAATGTGAGGATCATGTGTTGTACATCAAAGAGCATGACATAAAAATCCCATAATAGGAATTGTGGAGTTTTATTAAAGGTATTTGCGCTGGTCTAGGAATACGCTTTGTAGTAACTTTTAGAGAATAGAGTAAATATAGTTCTATGGAATGGATCACTTATTGATCTTCACCTACAACTGAATGTGAGAATAGTGTCATGGGCCGGTTATCCTATGTGGGAACACTATTGTAAATAACTTTCATTAATGGGGCTGAAGAGTCTAAATATACTGGGAGTAAACTAAAGAAGCTTGAACTCGGTATTATAACATTACCAGTCAACTTGTATTGTTGATAATGTTATTAAATATATGCATTTAATATGATACATGTGTTTTAACACACCTTTAGTTGTGTTTTAAACCTGCCCGATAGTAACCGAAAGAGTGGCTAACTGCCACAAAACTTAGAAATAGTCACTAGAAATACCAACGAGTCTTGTCCTTGTTACACTAAACTAGTGGGTATTTGAGAAAAACTTGACCGGATAGTATGTCCACGGTTTCAAATCAAATCTAGTGGGAAAAGGCTTAAAACCCATTTTCACATAGCTATGTATGACCATACCAAGATAATCTTAGCCATTGCTGATTCCATGGTCGAGAAACCAAACGGATGGATGTAAAGTCTACTTGCAGTAGTATTACGGATGATGATATGATTATAAACAATCTTTCCCTGACTTTACATGTCTTTAAAGACCTAAGAGTTTAATACAGCTTAAAAGGTTCCACGTGTGGACTTGAGGCAAGCATCTCGGAGTTGATATATTCTTCTCTAAAATTAAATCAAGTTTTTATTTCACGAGATCGAAAGAAAGTAGGCAGAAACAAGGTTTAGTGGGGCTAGTTCATTTACTTTCTGGAATAAGTTAAGCAATTGATCGAACAAAGTAATTGTGTTTTTCTGATCTAATTGTTAACTATCTTATGTGAATGCGTCATTCATTCATATAGTAATTTATTATTTCATAGTCGATTCGAAATAATAAATCCCAAGACAAGTCTATAGTTTCTAGAAGAGGCAGCACATGGCGTTGGCAACTCTTCAAGTCTAGAAACATGAGATAGCCATTTCCCTAGTCAGATGTTGATGGTTTTGGGGCAACTAGCATTTGATGACCAACATAGTGATTGATTTATGATCAATTTTATTGGATCATGAGAGCTTGTAAGTCTGATCAATCTTATGGGCTATCGGTTGTAGGCGAGGGAGTTGGATTGACCGCTACAAAATCATAGAAGAATATGTATATACGTGTCCTATGATGTTTGCTTAGAAGCTGTTAGTTGTAATTCTTAGACCTGAGTATATAACTGCCCATGTTATATGAGTTGTGATACTTTGACTATGTTAAATGTATGCGCCTTAGCGGGGGATATGGCATATGTTGGGTGACACGGTGGTATGGCGGTAGGTGTTGATATGTCTTCTCGAGAATTTATCCATCCTTGATATACAAAGGTAGATCTCGAGGCCTCTCAATGAGTTTGGGGGCGAGATTCGTTTATGGGGCGCCATAGTACTGAGTCGGATTCAGGCTAGAGTAAAAAGAAAGTTGTGGGGTGTTTATGACACACTTCTTATGGTGCTTGTGACTAGAGATCGCGGATAAAGGAATTGTAAAATGTCGTCCAAGGAGCAGGATTGGGTGTTGAAAATGTCAGTACAGTTTCTATAATTATGTCGTTGCGACAATTGTTGTAACAATTCATTTACTAGTTTTAGTTAAATGAGATTACTCAAAACTAAGTGTTCAATAAATAGTATTTGTAAATTGGGGGGGGGGGGGGGGGGGGGGGGGGGGGGGGGGGGGGGGGGGGGGGGGGGGGGGGGGGGGGGGGGGGGGGGGGGGGGGGGGGGGGGGGGGGGGGGGGGGGGGGGGGGGGGGGGGGGGGGGGGGGGGGGGGGGGGGGGGGGGGGGGGGGGGGGGGGGGGGGGGGGGGGGGGGGGGGGGGGGGGGGGGGGGGGGGGGGGGGGGGGGGGGGGGGGGGGGGGGGGGGGGGGGGGGGGGGGGGGGGGGGGGGGGGGGGGGGGGGGGGGGGGGGGGGGGGGGGGGGGGGGGGGGGGGGGGGGGGGGGGGGGGGGGGGGGGGGGGGGGGGGGGGGGGGGGGGGGGGGGGGGGGGGGGGGGGGGGGGGGGGGGGGGGGGGGGGGGGGGGGGGGGGGGGGGGGGGGGGGGGGGGGGGGGGGGGGGGGGGGGGGGGGGGGGGGGGGGGGGGGGGGGGGGGGGGGGGGGGGGGGGGGGGGGGGGGGGGGGGGGGGGGGGGGGGGGGGGGGGGGGGGGGGGGGGGGGGGGGGGGGGGGGGGGGGGGGGGGGGGGGGGGGGGGGGGGGGGGGGGGGGGGGGGGGGGGGGGGGGGGGGGGGGGGGGGGGGGGGGGGGGGGGGGGGGGGGGGGGGGGGGGGGGGGGGGGGGGGGGGGGGGGGGGGGGGGGGGGGGGGGGGGGGGGGGGGGGGGGGGGGGGGGGGGGGGGGGGGGGGGGGGGGGGGGGGGGGGGGGGGGGGGGGGGGGGGGGGGGGGGGGGGGGGGGGGGGGGGGGGGGGGGGGGGGGGGGGGGGGGGGGGGGGGGGGGGGGGGGGGGGGGGGGGGGGGGGGGGGGGGGGGGGGGGGGGGGGGGGGGGGGGGGGGGGGGGGGGGGGGGGGGGGGGGGGGGGGGGGGGGGGGGGGGGGGGGGGGGGGGGGGGGGGGGGGGGGGGGGGGGGGGGGGGGGGGGGGGGGGGGGGGGGGGGGGGGGGGGGGGGGGGGGGGGGGGGGGGGGGGGGGGGGGGGGGGGGGGGGGGGGGGGGGGGGGGGGGGGGGGGGGGGGGGGGGGGGGGGGGGGGGGGGGGGGGGGGGGGGGGGGGGGGGGGGGGGGGGGGGGGGGGGGGGGGGGGGGGGGGGGGGGGGGGGGGGGGGGGGGGGGGGGGGGGGGGGGGGGGGGGGGGGGGGGGGGGGGGGGGGGGGGGGGGGGGGGGGGGGGGGGGGGGGGGGGGGGGGGGGGGGGGGGGGGGGGGGGGGGGGGGGGGGGGGGGGGGGGGGGGGGGGGGGGGGGGGGGGGGGGGGGGGGGGGGGGGGGGGGGGGGGGGGGGGGGGGGGGGGGGGGGGGGGGGGGGGGGGGGGGGGGGGGGGGGGGGGGGGGGGGGGGGGGGGGGGGGGGGGGGGGGGGGGGGGGGGGGGGGGGGGGGGGGGGGGGGGGGGGGGGGGGGGGGGGGGGGGGGGGGGGGGGGGGGGGGGGGGGGGGGGGGGGGGGGGGGGGGGGGGGGGGGGGGGGGGGGGGGGGGGGGGGGGGGGGGGGGGGGGGGGGGGGGGGGGGGGGGGGGGGGGGGGGGGGGGGGGGGGGGGGGGGGGGGGGGGGGGGGGGGGGGGGGGGGGGGGGGGGGGGGGGGGGGGGGGGGGGGGGGGGGGGGGGGGGGGGGGGGGGGGGGGGGGGGGGGGGGGGGGGGGGGGGGGGGGGGGGGGGGGGGGGGGGGGGGGGGGGGGGGGGGGGGGGGGGGGGGGGGGGGGGGGGGGGGGGGGGGGGGGGGGGGGGGGGGGGGGGGGGGGGGGGGGGGGGGGGGGGGGGGGGGGGGGGGGGGGGGGGGGGGGGGGGGGGGGGGGGGGGGGGGGGGGGGGGGGGGGGGGGGGGGGGGGGGGGGGGGGGGGGGGGGGGGGGGGGGGGGGGGGGGGGGGGGGGGGGGGGGGGGGGGGGGGGGGGGGGGGGGGGGGGGGGGGGGGGGGGGGGGGGGGGGGGGGGGGGGGGGGGGGGGGGGGGGGGGGGGGGGGGGGGGGGGGGGGGGGGGGGGGGGGGGGGGGGGGGGGGGGGGGGGGGGGGGGGGGGGGGGGGGGGGGGGGGGGGGGGGGGGGGGGGGGGGGGGGGGGGGGGGGGGGGGGGGGGGGGGGGGGGGGGGGGGGGGGGGGGGGGGGGGGGGGGGGGGGGGGGGGGGGGGGGGGGGGGGGGGGGGGGGGGGGGGGGGGGGGGGGGGGGGGGGGGGGGGGGGGGGGGGGGGGGGGGGGGGGGGGGGGGGGGGGGGGGGGGGGGGGGGGGGGGGGGGGGGGGGGGGGGGGGGGGGGGGGGGGGGGGGGGGGGGGGGGGGGGGGGGGGGGGGGGGGGGGGGGGGGGGGGGGGGGGGGGGGGGGGGGGGGGGGGGGGGGGGGGGGGGGGGGGGGGGGGGGGGGGGGGGGGGGGGGGGGGGGGGGGGGGGGGGGGGGGGGGGGGGGGGGGGGGGGGGGGGGGGGGGGGGGGGGGGGGGGGGGGGGGGGGGGGGGGGGGGGGGGGGGGGGGGGGGGGGGGGGGGGGGGGGGGGGGGGGGGGGGGGGGGGGGGGGGGGGGGGGGGGGGGGGGGGGGGGGGGGGGGGGGGGGGGGGGGGGGGGGGGGGGGGGGGGGGGGGGGGGGGGGGGGGGGGGGGGGGGGGGGGGGGGGGGGGGGGGGGGGGGGGGGGGGGGGGGGGGGGGGGGGGGGGGGGGGGGGGGGGGGGGGGGGGGGGGGGGGGGGGGGGGGGGGGGGGGGGGGGGGGGGGGGGGGGGGGGGGGGGGGGGGGGGGGGGGGGGGGGGGGGGGGGGGGGGGGGGGGGGGGGGGGGGGGGGGGGGGGGGGGGGGG